>VMOF01000111.1:82625235-82657735 GCA_011764245.1 Trialeurodes vaporariorum | reverse complement strand
TGGGTCTAAACGGACAGAATGCAGCTATAAATACCTGCAGGAAAAATCGTGGATTTTAAAAATCCGTCAAAAAGACTGGTTATTCTAGGAATTGCGTTTGGTAAAAATAAATTCCAAAGATCTGAAAACACGCGTTGAACCTCCGATCTGACAACAGGGGGTCGCAAAATCATAGGGAGAGGAGTGTAAAACAGGGCGATTTGTATGGGTGCTGTAACTACGAGTAAAACTCGACGACGAATCCTATCTCTGTAGGACATAAAATCCACGCCTCCAATGATTACACTTATTAATGAATCTATCTTCTTTCCCTGTCAAATTGAATCGATTCCTCCAACCATAGGAAACCCATTGTTGTTCTAAACGAGCCTACACACAGGCGCAGTTCGAATCGAAAACGCGCTCACTCAACGCATTTCAATTTTATCGAGTGAAAAATTATTCAGAGCCGGACAGAGTCATTCAACGCTTACTGTTAGATTCAATTTCTTTCGATTCTATTCGTGAGTGTGACTCGTTCGTTTGATTCCTATATTTCTTCGTTCCATTAAATTGAAAAGGCCTCCCCTGACGATCAGATAATATTTGCTTTAGGATATACAGGGTGTTTCTAAAACTTATGTCATCCTTTCTACAACGTATTTTTGAGGTCAAAATAAGACTTTTTTTTCCTATAAACGTGTGTCCGAAAATGCCCCCCTTTTGAGCTACAGCCCCCCAAAGTTTTAAAAAATTGTTGTTTTTTTTGGAATATTGACCAGAATTATGAACCGAATGTCATGAAAATTGGTGTCCTGAGGTACTTTTACGTGTAAAATCCATTGATGACCTCGAGAAATTCAGAAATGAGGTCTGACAGTATTTTTCAGGCAATCTTATACCTTCAACGACACAAATTTTATGCAACGGATTAGAAATTTGAAAAATAAAAACTGAAATCAGATGGGAAAAACTCTTAAAAAGATATTTTGTCTTCTTTGTTTTTGTTTTTCAAATTTCCATTCCGTAACATAAAATTTGAGTCGTTGAAGGTATAAGATTGCCTGAAAAGTACAGTCAGACCTCACTTCTGAATTTCTCGAGGTCATTAATGAATTTTACGCGTAAAAGTACACCGGGACACCAATTTTCATGACATTCGGTTCATAATTCTGGTCGATATTCCAAAAAAACCAACAATTTTTTAAAACTTTGGGGGACTGAAGCTCGAAAGGGGGGCATTTTCGTACACATGTTAATAGGATAAAAAAGTCTTATTTTGACCTCAAAAATACGTGGTAGAAAGGATGACATAAGTTTTAGAAACACCCTGTATACTAGGTATATTCACTATTCAGCTGTTTATATTCACTTTGAATACTATGTGGACGGGTTTAGTGATGACGTCATCCGGTGGAAAAGTTCGCTGAGATTTTCAAACTATCTCATTCTTAAGTGGCCCTTTTGGCTTTAGTTCTCTTTTTACTATCATTTTCGTTTCCTTTTCTTGGTGAGTTTAGAAGTTGATCTGTCAAGACTGCACATTAAAAACAGATAAAAACACTTTGGTAGCGCTGACAAAACCTTTGGTAGAAAAATTGCTCAGGAGAAGACTTTA
Organism: Trialeurodes vaporariorum; assembly: GCA_011764245.1. Lineage (NCBI taxonomy): Eukaryota > Metazoa > Arthropoda > Insecta > Hemiptera > Aleyrodidae > Trialeurodes > Trialeurodes vaporariorum. Next base: position 82,656,138 of record VMOF01000111.1, on the reverse strand, counting down.
GCTAGGCCTAGAGTCCCTATATGTAGAGAGTTAAGACAAGAGGGTAGTCAACTTCTGATTGGTCGATGAATTTTAGGCTCTACGGACGCCGCCATTGGATGCGATTTTGCACTTTTGTTTTGTTTACCAACGGTCTTTTACAGATAAAAGAGTTAATTTGCGGCGAATCTGTTAATTTTAATCATAATGCACCACAAGAATGTCCATAAATCTCAAAAGAATCATTAAAAAGCGTTAATACACGTCGATCAACAAAAGCAGGGAAAGATTACATCGTTTCAAACTTAGCGGAACTGTAATCTTTGCTGTGGAGCAAAACACAACAACTCTTTGACAACAACGGCCTCAGAATGTAAACAAATGTGCAAAATCGCATCCAATGGCGGCGCCCATGATTTCTCTTGTCTTAACTCTCTACATAGGGACTCTAGCTAGGCCAACCAAATCTCTGGTTCACCCAGCAAAAGCTCTTCAGTTAGGAGTACGAAATCTTTTGTTAGCTCAACTTAAGTCTTTAGGTGCGGGTCATTTTTCTACCAAAGGTTTTGTCAGCCCTACCAAAGTGTTTTTTTTTGTTTTGTTTTTTCTCTGATGCGTGCGTATTTATTTTTTGCGCCATTCTACACGAACGTTACTGTTCAAAATTAGTTGCGTTTCCAGAAATTTTTCGAAGGGGAGGGTCCAGGGCCTGAGAGGAGTCAAAGTAGGGGTGATGTCGGGACGGGGCACTATGGTCTGAGATCGAAAAAAAGTGGCCAAAAATCCAGTGAAAAATAGTCATCAAAAATCATCGTTTTCGACCATTTAAGGTTAATTTAAGACTTTACGGTGACACTTTCAAGTTTAAATTACTTGTTAAAAGTGTTCTCTGTAATTGAATTTGGTATTAAAAGTTTTTAAATGATGAATTTATGGGAAATTCACTTTCTGATTTTTGGCCACTTTTTGACGATCTCAGACCATAGTGCGGGGGTCCAAAGTTCTAACTAAAGTTTGTCAAATTGCCGTAGAAAACGAAAGAAAAGAAAAAAAAATCCCACTTTCCGGACCGTATGTTTGATTTTGTGGGGGGGGGGGGGGTGTTTCGCAGGACCACTGGACAACGCTCTGTATACTGTATAGCTAAGCTACTATATGAGTTCCATGAAGTTGGCTTGGTCATGAAAAGCACTAATTATGGGACTAATACCAATAATTAGTGCTCAATTAGTGCTTTTTAGTGCTTTTTTCCGAAAGTTCGCCGGCCCTGAACTTTCCGCGTAATCGGTGAAAAACCGAATACCAAGCTAACTTCAGGCTGGCTGTGTGAACTTTTTTAATTACATTTCAGTGCTATTGGCAATAGTCTAGGCGTTTTGGGCTTAATTAGTGCCTCCTAATTATGTTTCGAAATGTAAAAAATACCCAAAACTTTTGAAAATACAGCCGGATAACCAAAATGGCAGGCAAACTTAAAGCTGGCTGTGCAACTTTCTTATTTATGAAGCAATACGTCTGAAACTTTCCAAATATTTAGTGCTCAATTAGTGCTTTCATTTTCCTTTTGATGCCGACAAGACCCTACATCATCCATCATGGCTAATCGCGAAAAACAAAATGGCAAGCTAACTTCAAGCTGGCTGTGTAATTTTTTATTTTTATTGCCAAAGTTCTGAAACTTCACAGATATTTAGTGCTTAATTAGTGCTTCCGAAGTCTCCTTTGCACATATCCGTTCCGACATTTCCTTTTTTAGCTATTCGCGAAAAACAAAATGGCAAGCTAATGGCTGGCTGAGTAACTTTTTTTTTTTATTTTTAGTGCCAACATTCTGAAACATTGTGGATATTTAGTGCTGAGTTAGTACTTCCAAATATGCTCTTGCTCATATCAACTTCGATATTGCTCAACAATCAACAATCGGTAACCAAATTGATTAACAAAACTGCCGACTGATGAGATTATACTGCGAGAAGTTGTCTTGTATTTTAACGGTACCGTATGTGAGACCTCGATTCCTCACCCCCTCCTGATCATCATCCTTTTTCGGGTGCCATAAAACTGTCAGACGTAATGAGAAGGGTCGGCATAGAGTGTCTTCCGAAGAAAGGTTCAATTCCCTCCTCCCTCTCCACCTCTTCTGACCATCTCTTCCTTTTCTTCCTTGTTTTCTCTCCCTCATCTCTCTCTAAACTTACGATCGTCTCTTTTTTCTCTCTTTTTTCACATTTACAGGGATGTTGATGTCTCTCAGTTATTTGTTGACGTCACTTATCAACAGACGTTGTTTTGACGTGTATTACACGGTTTTTTGTGGTGACTTAACTAGAAAATTTCAATCGAGCTACAGTTCCATCTAACTCCGCTCTCACATGGTTTTCCACAAAGAAGCAAGAAATTTGTAGAAAATAAATTACGCCCTTTAAGAACCGGTATTATCTCCGAGATTATTGCGCCAGTACATTTCGTTGATCTTGAAAAGCTTAATTACATCGGACCATGCACTGCACTGAGGCTGTTGCAGATGCGGCACGTGCCATGCGGCAACAATGGATTTTATCCATTTAAAACTGTGTAAAATACTCGATTCTTTGGTGAGGCGCTGTGCTTCACCTGGTATCGATAATTTTGCATAGATTCAAATGACAAAAGAGCAGGGTTGCTAGATTGAACGAGTCCCCGCGCCCCTGAGCTGTCGCACAGTTTTGCTGTAAGCGATTTAATGAACGATTTACAGGCAAAAACTTGTGAAAATAACGATGATAACACTAAGCTCACGAAATTCAGTCCATGACTCATTAAATGCTTATAAAGTGATTTTCAGTTGACAAACCAAATGTCATCTTGTAATACAGGATTAGAAGTACCAATCTGACTCAACATTTGAACTTTTTATTTCACTTTTAAAGCGGGGATCCCCAATTGCAAAAAGAGGTCGATCCCCACAAAAGCTCCCTTGAAAAATAGTCGGGAGCCTTTGAAACCAACCCCAAAATTTGAATTTGTCTCGTCAAAATACATTCGTTTACTATTTTTCAGCTTTCTATGTCGAATAGCGGCCGAGAAAAAGGCCTGGTACGGTAGGTCTGGGACACCCAGTACTATACTTCCCTGTGGTGAATAATAAAGTGCACCCGCAAAAGGAGGGATACACGAAAAAACTGAGTTCACTTCCTTCCTTCCTTAGTGACTTTTTACAAAGTGAGCCCATGCGAATGCGCATGGGTATTTTTCGATTTTCCATTCCGTTACGGTAATGATAACGGCTCAGGTAGGAATACATTACGCCTTGACTTATAGCGACAACATCTCAGTCTCACGAAGAAAGCTTCTTTTACCATTTTTTTTTTTATTTGAAAAGGAGTTATAGAAAGGAGAAGTATAGAGACTTAGAAAGCATTGTTGCGTCCAAGAGACACAGAGAGATCAAATTCGAACAAAATGTTAGATCATAAAGGGCAAACCTTACGTTGACTCTGGATAGCGGCTGGTGCGGGCGCGGCGAGATGAGTCTGCAGAGGGAGTCAGCTCGTGTGAGCTAGCCCTATTTCTCGCGCGGGAGTTTTGAACAGGCGCGCTGCGAGGGACATTTCCTCGCATATCAGTCGCGAGTCATCGCGCAGTCTATTTCTTCGTACTCTCGTTTAACTGTTGCAGAATGTATGAGTGACGAGTGTCTCTTCCTTGCTTCGCAATTATGTTTCCGCACTCTGCTCCTTTTTTTCCCTTCTTAATCTCTATGACTAAGAAAAACAGGAGCCTGATCTTAATATCTTTCGTCCTGACCTATCATTAAGTCCGAAAAGTGACGCGTCATAAGACTCGATGAAAACCTCTGACAACACTGGCGTAGCAAGAGAGTAGCGAAGAAACAGCTCCGGGGGGGGGGGGGGATTTAATCGAGGCAAATCGATGAAATATAAATTAAATCGAAAAAAGAAAAGGAAGGAAAAGAGAGGAAAAACTTCCGAAACGCTGTAGGGTTTGTAGGGTGGCAGCAGTGGTGGATTCAGAAGGGGGGGGGGGGGGGGGGGGGAGAGTACGCCTGTGACATTTGAAAATTTGAAGCGTCACGTCGGTAGCCAACTTTTTTTTTTTTTTTTTTTTTTTTCCTGAGCTAATGTGACAGTGGCTATTGTAACTAGCCACCTTATTCGGTTGGTAAGATGTTTTAAAATGGGGAAAAAATATTTTCCCCGTGGTAGCACAGTGGACAGCGGTAAACATTATTTTTAGACCAAGTGCGGGTTGACATTTTGAGATTTTCCCTCCAACGCAGACCGGCTTCCGCTAATATGTATAGTCATATATATATTTTTTTTTTTTTTTTAGAAGGTTTAGGCAAATTTTTGAGGCAGATTATGAATCTTGAAAGTATTTTGAACATTTTGAAGTATTAGTGCGAATGAAGTTTGCTGATTTTTTAATATGATTACTGATTATGATATGAATAAGGTGGCTAGCAATATAGCCACTGCCCCTGAAGGGATCAAACAGTGATGCATTAGCTATATTTTCAAGTTTTTCGCCTTTTTGGAGAAATTTTGGGCCTCAGATAAGACGTTCAGAGGCTTAATATAACGTATTGAACTATTTATTCACAATCTAAATTCTTAGATTTAGCCAAAAATAAGATTCGGAGATAAATTGAAGTAGCATCGTCTTCACTTTTCTTGCACTATCGATTAAAAAACCTCACTTTGATTGCACTTTCCATAGTTGATAAGTCGATTTTTCATAAGTAAGTGTCTTACAAAATACGAGCTATGAAAGGGTCAACAACTATTGTAGATTTGTGATATCCTTGAGAGACTGCAGAATGACGGGGAAGGTTATAAGGAGATAGTTGAGAAGGAATAAATGAGAAAGGGACGGTGGCGGGGGGGGAAAAGGAAAGGGTGGGATAGTAAAAAAAAAAAAAAAAAAAGATGGAGAAACGTTTCCTATTGAAGACAACAGGCACGCCCGAACCCCTCCGGTCCGACCCGTTTAAATGCATCTTGACATTTTATTGCACCCCAAAACGTATAATGAATTGAAGGAGGCAAAACAAAGTGCGGTCGTGCGGCAACGCCTCTTGAAAACACAGGACACGATTCAAATCGTCAGAATATTCTCAAATATTCGTCGAACCCCATATCTTTGACGCTATTTTAAGGGAGGGGGGTTCAATCAATTATGGAAAGGTGAGGATTAGGGTGCAAATTGAGACGCATCTATTGAGATAAATTTCGTCGTCTTAGGAGAAAGTCGGGGCTTGTTTCTCTGAATTGCCTGATTAAGCTTCTGAATCTCTATGATCTTATAGCTTGCCATTTTGTTTTTCATGAATAGCTAAAAAAAGGGAAAAGTCGGAACGGATATGTGCAAAGGAGACTTCGGAAGCACTAATTAAGCACTAAATATCTGTGAAGTTTCAGAATTTTGGCAATAAAAATAAAAAATTACACAGCCAGCTTGAAGTTAGCTTGCCATTTTGTTTTTCGCGATTAGCCATGATGGATGATGTAGGGTCTTGTCGGCATCAAAAGGAAAATGAAAGCACTAATTGAGCACTAAATATTTGGAAAGTTTCAGACGTATTGCTTCATAAATAAGAAAGTTGCACAGCCAGCTTTAAGTTTGCCTGCCATTTTGGTTATCCGGCTGTATTTTCAAAAGTTTTGGGTATTTTTTACATTTCGAAACATAATTAGGAGGCACTAATTAAGCCCAAAACGCCTAGACTATTGCCAATAGCACTGAAATGTAATTAAAAAAGTTCACACAGCCAGCCTGAAGTTAGCTTGGTATTCGGTTTTTCACCGATTACGCGGAAAGTTCAGGGCCGGCGAACTTTCGGAAAAAAGCACTAAAAAGCACTAATTGAGCACTAATTATTGGTATTAGTCCCATAATTAGTGCTTTTCATGACCAAGCCAACTTCATGGAAATGCTCAATATTGTTCCATTCCATCTTATTAGATTTCAATGTACGCGAGAGATAGTTACAAAAGTGTGTTTTCAACTAATGTACCCATTCATTCGAATCAATGTTTACGAGGTGTTGGACTCCGATTCGTTCGTTCATTTCACGGTATCGTACAAATGAACAGTGTAGTCCTATAAGTCCTAGTTCAGTATTGCTTCTCAGCGCCATACATGCTTTCTATATGGACACAATGAGACTTCGGTGCTCAACTTGTCAAGACCCAGAACAGAAAACCCACGCGTTTTCTCTCAACTCGTATTCAGCGGTGACGTTATACGTATGTTTATACTGGCGTATTGGTGCGATACAAGCACCGTTCTTGGTGACATTGGAGCTAATTTTCGAAGATACTGGAAGATTGTAAAGTGCAAACTCTGTGTTTGACTCTTGCCTCCTCATAGGTATCTAAATGGATCGCGGCTAAGAGGCATGAGGTAACCCATTCAATTGTATACTTTCACTCCGCACGTTCACAATTTAATTTACTATTTTGGTATTTTCCCGTCTTTATTCCATGTAGAGGATATTAGGTCAGGTTCGATAAGAGGTAATTTTTATTTTCATGGAATAACGGACAGTCGAAACGCAATCCAAGCGAAGGTACAGATCACTTCCGTTCAAACTGTTCCGAACTGGTGCTGAACCTTACTCACAATCTCACTTGTCTTTTCTGTTTGTTACCCTCCATGTATCTTTGTGCTAGTCAGATTTCCTATTTTTCTTCAACTTTTTTTGGACCTGTAGAGGTACACAATTATTTTCTTTCTGTAACTTTATCGTATACAATAATTAAGTGAAGAAATAAATAAATTAATAAATGAGAAAGTAAAAAAAAGAAAAGTAGATGGATGTAGACGATGTAGTAATATGGCTTAAGCTATTGTCAAAATATATTTAGCATGTCACTGTGTTTGCGATCTTGCCGAGAAGAAAACTTAATGAATGAAAATATTTCTATTGGAGAAAAATTATTGGTGTATTCTAACTTAGGAGTGGTACAGGTTTATAAGCTTGTTTAAAATCATTAAAATTTGTTTGTTCTAAAATAATCAGTTTCTCAGACTTTAGCAACCGAAAGTCCAGAACACGTAATCTCGTTTTTTATTCGTTTTTCCATCACCAACGGTCATTGATATTACTTCTCCATTTTATATATCTACTCTTTGGTTCAAAAAGCTCCAAACTGCCCTCCTTTTTTTAGCCGACAGGCACTGGGGTTGGGCAGCGAAATTCTTATCAGATCTCTCCCTTGGAAAACCTATAAGACCCACCTTGTTTACCACAAACTCAAAGAAATACCAATTTGTAATGGGATCTTTTACACGCGTGACCTATCTGTAATTCGATGTTCAAGATCCAATATCCGCTTAATGTGACAAGTTTAATAACAAAATACCCGCAAACCAGGCCCCTCGGAAAGGAAGGTACACAGTACTCACACGAGCAAACTGCACTGCTTTTAAGGTAGCACTCAATGCGGTGTGAGAGCAGCGTACATAGCTATACACAGCTAGAGAGAGTAATTTCAGCCTAAAACCGGCGCGGCAGAGGGGGGCCCTCAGCCAAGCATGTAAATCGCGACATGGGCGTTAAGGCAGAGTTGCCAACTTTTAGAAAATGGGTCGGTTTAACCCTTGTGAGCCTAAGGTATTTCGGTAACACAAAGGACTAAGGGAGGTATTTTTGTACCCTAAGGATATTCTCATGCAGCACAGTCAGTATCAATAGTTTTGAAACTTTAATGGATGGATTATGTACTTAGTACCCTAAGAGAGTAATTTATGTGAAATTTGAGTAAATTTTTGCTATGTTGCCAAATTTACACCTACTTTTAAAAAAAATGTCAAAATAAAAAAAAATGGAAAAAATGAAATGAGGTACCATATTATTTTTCCATTTTTGATAAATTTCCAATTTTTTTTCAATGATCTGACTTAATATTCTTAATCTACATAAAGTTTCCGTAAAATTCACTGTAATAGATGGTTCCAAACTTAAAACTGGCAGGACGAAGGGGGGGGGTATATTTGTACCTCAACACTTTAAATTTCTATAATATCGACAAAAATTCATAAAAATTAATGAAATTTGGTAGACGTGTTCTAAGTATCCTAACTTAAAATGTCATGAAGTCCCAAAAAATTTTGAGCAGTTTTGACAAAACGGCGTCAAAAAAACTGGCCTGGGGTACAAACGTACCCCCCCCCCCCTTAGGCTCACAAGGGTTAAAAATTTTGCTACAGCACTTTAAATCTTCAGCTTTTAGTGCTGTTTTTGTTCATGAGAGCGCTACCGTTCGATTGAATTATTTAAGAACAGTAAACAAAAAGTCACTTTTTGATTTCACCGATGCTCGACATTCTTTAGCATTATAGCCCTGAATATTTCTACTATCCGCATTTACTATTTTACTTTTATCAGCTACTTCAAGATTGTTTTTGTTGTTGGTCCCATAAACAGACACGAGAATCAGTGGCGGCTCCTGCCATCTGGCAATAATGTCTTCGCCCCATTTGAATCTATTTTTAACAATCGATTGCTGGTGAAGCGCTGCTTCACTTTCGAATCGATTGTTTTACATACAATCAAATGGAGGAATGACATTGTTGCCATATTGCACGAGCCGCCATTGACGAGAATTGCGATTGTATGCTAGTATGTTATCTGACTTGTTCATTTAGATCTACTAACGCTACGTTACTCCTCCTAAGATGTCTATTCAACAATTCATACAAAACTATGATATAGTTGTCAACAGTTCATCCCACGCAGCTATACCTAGCTTATTTGTTTGCGAGAGAGAGTTGTAATATCAGTTTTAGCTTCGGGAATATCAGAAAGTTTCCAAATCGGTTCTGCACAAACTAAGTAAATACGTTTAACTAAATTTCAATATGCTGGTTAAGTTAGCAAGGCGCAATGGGTTCGTTGCAAACTTTTGCTACAACGATTAAGAGTGTATAACCTAATGTAAAATCACCTGAATAGTCCATTGGTGGCATCAGTAAGTCATAAAATGCAATAATAAACTCACAAGAGGCGTTTAATGAAATCCAAGATGGTGGAGAAATATCGAGCAATTTGTATACATGCACCACGAACATCCAAGCATGGCCAACTTTGACAACCTCACTGGAGGTATAGAGGTTATGTGTTTGTTTACGTTGTGTTTGGTTGTATCGATATTGTGAGGTTGGCTATCCTTGGATGTTCGTGGTGCATGCATACAAATTGCTCGATATTTCTCCACCATCTTGGATTTCATTAAAAGCCTCTTGTGAGTTTATGATTGCATTTTGTGACATTCTGATGCCATTAATAGACTTTTCAGGCGATTTTACATTAGATTAAATACTCTTAATTGTTGTAGCAAAAGTTTGCAACAGACCCATGGGAGTGCCATTTAACAGCAATTTTCTATGCTAAGAAGAGTGATTCATCCGAGGGAAATGCTGCAATCATATAGATGGTACTTTCCCGTTATGACCTGCTTCACTGGCGCAACCAGAATATCTTTCATCTCTCTCATTTCCCATTTGAATGTATAGTAGGAAAAGGACAGAAAGAGGGGGTTTTATCCCGTTGTCCATCCTTGTCTAACATACGTTTTTTAATGGAGAAAAGAGAGTGATGAAGAAACTCTCGGTGCGCTGCTGACCTGTTTATTTAACCACCATCTTGCCATTTTTTTAGACGTCTTCTGTGAGTTTTATAAGTGGATTCGCGCGATTTGTAAATGAATTGACCCCCCCCCCCCCAATATAACGCTGTCGCAAAAGTTTGTCACGGATCCGCTTGTGCATGTAGTTTTAAATGTGAGCTTCTTGTCACTTGACGATATAGAATCATGGATTAATCTTCTGAACAACTTTTGCTGTAACTAATCCAAAATCATGATGGATTTAATGGGGGAAATTAAAATTGGCAACGCTGTTTTGGAGTATGGCTAAGATGCGTTGTGATGAGAAACCTCCAGAATGCGTGTTTATCTTCCGCAGGACATTTTCCAGTTGCGGTTTAAATGAACGTGTTGTCCCTAACCTCGTCGGTGATCGCTTCTGTTCGCCCCCCTTCGAGTCGAAGGCTTCAATGCGAACGGGCGAGCTTGTCCATCGTGTTATACGCGCTTAACTTAAGCCCTGATAAAACCGGGCCTTGATCGGAATTCTGTTCCCTACCGCGGATATAGTAAAAGAGATCCTCGATTTATAAAACATGATACCCACTTGCTTGAGATAGGTCGCGGCCGGTGATTGGTAATCTATTTCACGCTGTTTGCACTTTTTACTGTGAACCCTTTTTCGCGAATGGTCCGGTATGATACTTCCAGTAAAGATTGCTTATTAGGTAAATGTAAAGCGCTCGGAATACCTTCTAAATACCGGTAAATCGATCTGGTCGGTTACTCTCGATGCTTTACCAGTAAACGATAGAAGTACAGCGTAGCGTGCAATTTGACAACGATATATTGTGTCCATTTAAACCCATGTAAAAGGTCGAATGCGAAGGTGTTCTCCGAACACCCAATAATTCGATATTTGTAATGGGTTTAAATGGAGCTAGAACAACGTTGCTAAATTGCACGCTACCCCACTGAATTAAATCGATGTCGCCTCAAGAGTCGTCCGTGTTATTATTTTGACGCCGATGTACGGAAGAAAAAAAAAATTAACCGTGTAAACTGTAAAACGATGAATGCCGCGCGATGTGGATAGAATCGTGGGTTTTGTCGAACACCAAAAGTTTTCGGAATTTGCTTATAAGATGTTGAAATTTTAAAGTTTCTTGCTAAGCCCGTGTATGTGATAACAGAAAATGTAACCAGATGAGGGGTCTCTAGAAAGTCTTTCTCTCTTCTTGCCTTTTTTCTGATGTTTTTTGTTATTTATTTTGATCGGTTTCTTTGCGGTATAAGTCAGTGGCGTAGCCAAGAGGGGGGTCCAGGGGGTCTGGACCGTCCCCTAGAATTTTCGCTAAAAAAGGTAATTTTTTGCGTTTTCAGACAAATTTTACCAAATTAGTATCTTTGGACCCCCCCCCTGACAATTTTCGGCCCCCCCCCTAGAAAAATTCCTGGCTACGCCACTGGTATAAGTTTACAATATAAAATTTAACAAGAAGAGCGATGTGGAATCTACCATTGTACTCGCATGAAATCGAAAAACAAAACAAGAAAAAAACAAACAAACAAAATAATAAAAATTGCTAAAAATTAAAGAAAAAGAAAAATTGAATGATAAAAGTAACTTTTAATGGATACAAATTAATTGTAAATAGAATACGAACAAAAATTCAAATATCGATACAAAATAAAAGTAGAAATATATAGTTGGAAAAATTAACACAATAAGTCAGAAAAACTACATAACGGTTAATAATAAACAAAGAATGAAAATGTGGGATGGCAACCATTACAAACACAAAAATATTAACAAACTTAAAAAAAAAAAAATTAATGCATTTGTTTGAAAAGGACCAGACACGGGGGCTTCTAAGTCTCGTGAGCCTCTCTCCATACCTGGTCGTTGGACCTTGGACCTTGGACCTTGGTCCTATATTGGCGCCAGCCTAAATAAATCAAATCAAATAAAATCTATCCTTTTCTACATCGTCCGTTTGAATGGGAAAAGAGAGAGATTGACACATTCCTAGCTATGCATCCCTGAATACAATTTTATCGACATTTTATACGAAGGGTGGAGCTTCGAGTTCGATGAATGAGAGCTGTCAAAACATTTCAATACAAATTGAAGAGTGGCGCTTCAAGCAGGTAAAAGCTTTTAAATACGCATTTCAATTCACAAACTACCTCGCTTCCTCCAGAGCAATACTTCCAGGAGCACACAAATTCACGTGGGACGCGTGCGCGTGCATGATGTAACAATAGTTAAAAAGTTGCAGACTGCAATTCAACTAGGTAAAATGGACACTACTTGTCAGACTTGTCTGTCTCAAAAGAATTGGAGGCCACCACATTGCAGTAAAAAGGTTTAGGCGTCGGGGGAGGGGGAGAGGATGGGGTTCAACGGACGAATCAGTTGAACAATGGACAATAGTTGACCGCATGATAATTATGATGAATCGAAGTGTTGCGTTCAAATTTATTGCCTTTTCTTTGAGACGTAATGAAATCATAAATATTTCCCCCGCAGCGGAGTTTGGAGAAGAGACAAGCTTTCAAATTTAAAGGAGTAATGGTTGTGCAAAAAGAAAAGTTGCTTCCATCATACAGCATTCATATAGCCAGCGTGTCGCTTGACAATGTATGCAATTGTCAGACACTCACAAATCACGCGTGTATTTGCATGTTGCTCGTGTACTAGATGTCTCCTGTCGCCAATGCTGCCAGATGTTTGGCTTTCGGCCGTATTACTCCCCCTCCCCCCATAAATTTCAATAAAATGTAAGGTTTTTAACTGGAAATCTAGCGACACTGCTTGTCACGGTCTGAGGTCTGAGGTGCCTGGCAAGCAAAGCGAAATTCATGACTCATCGCTGAGCTTCTTTTTAGTCTTTTAGAGGTAAAGAGCCTTGTTCAAATTAGATTTGTAGATTCGTATGCCTTCTGCATTTACTCGTTCCTCAGCATGTCGTCACATGGGGGAAAAATTGGATCAGAGTGATGTGAAGGTACACAAAATAGCTTCATTGAGGGGAAAACATTGCAGAGCGCTACAGGGTGCTCAACAGTGGCGTCGCGTGCCATCTGGCAACAATGCAACTGCTCCATTTAAACTCATTAAATATATCGAATTTTCCTTGTGCACTGTGCAGTGTGCACCCCCTGAATTCGATCTTTTATATGAGTTTAAATGGATAGAATATATTGTTGCCAAATTGCTCGCGACGCCACTGGTGTTCAACACTTTCAATACTACGCCTGCGTATTTTCGTTTTGTTTCCTAGATCTGCCTTACAAAATTTTAAATTTTCATGACACCAGAAACGAAATCCAAATGGTTGAAATTTGCAAAATAGGACGTGTTTCGTCGAGTGCCTTCAATTAAAAGAATAGGCAAAATTGACACCGTGTATTAGAAATAATGGGGTTCTTACAAACTTTTGCTACAGGGGATTGAAGCGTCGATTCTCGCATAAAAAACGTGTAGTCTAGCCCCTGTACAGCTCCCAAAAGTCGGGGGGGGGGTATCGAAAAATGCTGATGGCTCACCACCACCACTAGACTTCTGTTTTCTTTCAAGTAAAAAAATGGGTATTAGAAGGGGAAAACAATGTGATATTAAAGCTCCTCATTACATCCTTCTCCAACGTATGCATTCAAAAGGGAATACGAAAGGCAAAGCGTTTGAATCATCGCTGACTTATTGCCAGTCTTCGTATCGAGAAACGAAAACTGACATCAGAAAAGCTTATTTTATCTACACGTTACGTTCAAAATCTTTATTGAGTTATTGTCACTTCTTTATGAAAATGTATTTGTCATTCGAAGAACTTTTGACTCTTATAGTTGCGAATATCGAGCGTCTTCGTTCGCTCTCCCAACTAGTTAGAGTACCTAAAGGAAGGAAATTAAACATGCGGAGCCAAATTTCAATGGAAAACTTTCCGACAAACTCCACAAGAAAGAAGACACAAACAGGAAGTAGTATACTCGAGATTTTTGTCTGCATCAATAAGTATTCAAACTCAGATTCTTGTGACTGCTCAAAGTTGTACCTGAGAACTCCATTGTTCGCCTAATGGCATGCTTTTCAATTCAAGGAAGGAAAAAAAAAAGAAAAGGAAAACAAAGTTAGAGCGCATCTTCTTGGTAATATCAAGCATTACTTCCGAAGTAAAGCAACCAAGTTTCTTCCGAAGTTACGAATAAATTTTCAAAAAATAACAATTCAAGTCTGAGAAAGAAGTGAAGCGTCTACAAGGAGCAGAATCAAATGGATCCGGAGATCAAATGAAAAATTAACGAAGCATAAGGCCAGCAACGGAAAAGGGCCGTTTAAAAGTGCTATGGATAAAATATATTGTTGGAACTTTCTTTTCTCTTTTCTTCTCCCCCCCTCCCCCCCCCTTTTCCCTCTGCGGAAAGTATCTAATTATTAGACGCTTTTTCACTCAACGTGAAGGGAAGATCGCAAACAGCGCTTTGCGGCTAAGAGCAGTCTTTTTTTAATGAAACACTACGACAGAAAAATTTCTAAATAGCTGTTGCCAGACTTCGATCATTATTTCCTTCTTATTTGATTGATTTATTCAACTCTTTTCATGCAACCGTACTTTATACACATAATATTCCATGTTCCACTATGTACTAACACAGATAAAAATGTCTCCGTTGTTAGAACCGAACATTCGGTTTATTTTGATCACCGAAGTTTTCGGTTGAAGAAACCAACATTTTCGGTGGTAAGTACCGAAGACTTCGGTAAGTATAACCCAAATTCCGCCCCTACCAAATACTCGGTACTACTAATGAACCATTCGGTACTCAGGACCGAACGAACATTTTGGTTCATGCAACCGAACACTTCGTTGATCAAATTTTACCGAAGTATTTTTCTCATTTTTTTTTTTTTTTTTTCCCCCCGCATTTTACGTGTATGTAGTACTAGGTGTACTATGTTCTGGAGCATATATGCTCCAGAAGTCTTGACCAATCCTAAGTCGAAAATCACATATTACCTCACTTCATATTAACCAACGAACGGGGCTACTCGTTAGCTTGTGGTTTGCAAAACACCTTATTTAATCAAAGGGAAATACTTATTATCGCAATACTTATTTCAATTTCAATGGAAAATTTCATCAGTCAGCGCTAAAAATGCTGAAAGTTTCCATAACGGGGAAGATGGCTCTATGAAAATGTAAACGAGAGGCGCGCCTCCTGGCTCCACACTCAGTCCACAGACCTATTCTTCTTCATCAGTTTTCAGTAACCAATCATGCAGAGATGGAACCTCAGATGGTAAAACTCTTTCATAAACAGGAATCGACTCTACGTTTAAGTATAGTCCCTATATACTATATGAGAGTTGCGACAAGACTCTCATAATGAAGAAGAAGAAGCGGAGCACTGGAGCCCCCAAGAGGCAAATTACAAATGGCGGATGACCATTTGCCTCTGCGCTGTTGCCACTATTTTGCAAGGTTGAGTTCAGATTCTCGACAATAACGGTTGTTGTTGAGAGAGATAATGTTCTCCGTAATAAAATTCAGACATAAGAAAAATTCACAAATATTATACCGCGGTCACTGTTACTGCAAATGTGTAATGAAAGCGAGTTCGCGAAAAGTAAACAAACCCTCCGCCATTTGCATTGCCTCTTGGAGCTTTCTTGACAGCCTAAATTTGAGAGCCAATCAGAAATGGATTCAGCAATGGCGCAACTCTCATAGTATATAGGGACTCTAGGTTTAAGTGGACAAAATGCAACGCTGCCTAATTGGGCACTATAGCGCTAAGACCGCTCGCACTAACAATGGGTCTAAAAGAAACACGAGGTATTGCTCTTCTGGGGAAATTAGAAGCTTTGATCGTAATGCGCATTTTTATAGGTAAGAGATTACGTGATGTTTTATGAGCCCAACCTGCGGAGACCGTCCAGTTTCCTCTATTTCTTATCGTCTATTGAAGGAGGAAACTTCAAATGCTTTTTTACGGGTCCATAATAATTGCACCATCTGTCAACACATTCGTCTTTCAGAGCTGCCGTTTTGCGTATAATCAATGCTATTTTTTCTACTCACCGATGATTCCGTCGGTTGAGAAAAGATTACACAGTTCAGTTCAGTGTATGAATGTAAAGCACGAAAATACTCTGATCTGTAATCTTTCCTCAATCGGTGGAAACTATGTTAGTTAATTAAAATATCCGCAAGTTTTTTAAAGTTATCGACGACTCAACCGGTTGAGAAAAGATTGCAGATCAGAGTATTTTCGTGCATTACAGTTTAATACACTGAACTGAACTGTGTAATCTTTTCTCAACCGTTGAAATCATCGGTTAATTGAAAAATAGCATTAATTATACGCAAAACGGCAGCCCTGTCGTCTTTTCATACAAGCAGCCTCTTGAAAAAAAAAAAAATATTTTGACAGAGAACTAAGCAGTAAGTTTTCAAGGTCGGATTGGTCCTACCGCTATTTTGAAGTACTCGCCAAGTCAGCGCCTCCTTATAGTCTCCCCACTATTTGTGTACACCTTCTGTTCAAGCGATGATAACGACTGGGTTGCCATTTTGCGTGAATTTAGTGGAATCCCCGAACTCAATGGGTATGACGCCACCGGTGGCCAAAAAGATTACACATTTCAGATAAGCTCTATGACTATTTCACTTGGAAATACTTTAGTCTGTAATCTTTTCCTCTGCTGTCACCGTTGAATTTTCCAAAATTTCGTCTAATTTACGCAAAATGGCAGCCCTGGTCCACTAGATAACGAACGGAGGAAAGCATTTGGAGCGTCGTCATCGTTGAGTGCGCCTCGCTAAGGAGGCCGTAATACGTCAGGTGAGCTCTTTCTAGGAAATGAGTTTCAAACTAGCATTGAAAATTCTAGGGAAGAGCGGATCAGATGTTTTGTGAGTCCTTTTTCCTGCGGCCGCCTTTATTTCCTCTCTCATTGCGATATGACCTCCCCAAATGACGTCTTGCTCGACTTCATTTGCGCTTCAATGTTGACTAAAGTCAATTGTTTCCTGGCTCGCTCTAATTCTTCATTTCGATTCCCAGACTTGAAATCCATTGGACTTTACGGACGACCAGTGAAGTCAGTCCAACTTTAGGTTGTCTCTTTGAGTGCTTTTCATCCCTTCACTGCATAGTGTGACACCGGCGTCACATGATGTAAAAAGCCCTATATCAGACTTCGTAATGTATATTTAGACTTATTTCATATTGTATCATCAGTGTCACATTATAAGAAAACATAAAAAGGGGCTCAAACATTTTTCAAAAGACCACCAGCACCCATTATAATGTATTAAAAAAAAGAAATCATGGTTGGGGGAAAATTTGCCCCCGTATCCAATTCAACCCCAATTTCATTATTTTTACTAAGCTTCTGCGATTAGCTCTTTTGAAAAATCCAATTAAAGTAAAAACTTTTTGAACATTTTGACAAATAAAAGTTTTTTCTTTTCCCGCCATTTCTCATGGTGTTATAGCATATGTAAAAAAACGAGACAAAAATGGAGAATTTTCACCGAAAAACAGTCTAATTATTTTTTTGCTATTTTTCCCATATAAGTGATCACCTACTGAATCGAAAAATCCAGTTTTAGTTGAAAAAAAAAAATCCCATGCAGTGAAGGGTATCTATACCTTTGGTTTGGATAACAGTGCAGGCGAGACAGCTGCAAAATGCCAACTCAATTATTTCCAATGTATGTCTCAAATTTTTGAAGGATACATTTTCTCAAGACGCATTTGCTGAGCTTTCAACTCCAGTCTAAGTGCTCCAGGTGTGTTTTTTTTTGTCTGACACGTGATTTTGAACTTCAATCTTCTGACGCTAGTTGGAAAACAATTAAGCCCTCGGCGCGAAACTTTGTTTCTTCAAATCGTATGGCCAAATTGATTTCCATCTAAGACACTGAAGTTAATTACTCAGAAAGGCTTAAGGAACGGAGTCTTAAAATTCAGGCCGTGGAACAGAATGCTTTTAAGAAAGATTTTAAAGTTATTAAAGAGATTCGGGGCTTTCTGCTCCTGAAAGTGAGAGGGGAAGTGTAAAAATAATTAACTTACAGGAATTTTGATGGATTGTGTGTAGCGAGCAGACTAAATAAGGGGTGAGGGAGGCGATATGGTATTGAGGGGTTGAAGGATCTCTGGCTAGATTTCAATAAAGGGAGATTCTTGGAATTGGTAGTAGTAGGGGCGTGCGGGGGGGGGGGTTAAGGGGTGAGAAAAGGAGGAGGGGCAATGGGGGCGTTGAGGCGCATCGGGTCGCGTTCGCGTTTGTCGTTAGGAATTGAAGTTTCCTCGCCTGAGGGCCCCCAGGGCCAGAACTAGGGCCGATATTGTGAACGGCGCGGTCTTCGGGGGGAAGAGGAGGGAATGGAGTGGGGTGACCCGTAAGTGTGAACCCTTAATTCGCCATCTATCCCCCATCCTTCGCTGGTTTGACGCATGGTTTGATAGCTCTGATGATCGATAATTCAACCGAATTGATGGAAAGCTGTCTCGTAAAATCTTTTTCCCTGGTTTACTTTGAGGGAAATGAACATTTTCAAATTCTTCAGTCAACTATCCGAGGCGTGTCTAAAAGAGTTTCGTCCATCAAGCGACATCTATTATTATACAGTTAGATAGTCATCAGGAGCTTTTCTTTAAACTTATTTTTATTCTGTCTCATTTACCCAGAATGGAAAAAAGTAATCTCTATTATATTTATTCTTTCATACTTATTATTGCAAGTTTGCCCCCCCCCTCAAAGATCCACATTTCAAACACCCGGTCTAGTCAGTCATAATCAGTTGTTGTCAGTGGCGTACGTGGGGGGGGGGGGGGCTAAGAAGGCTAAAGCCCCCCCTCCAGACCTCCGATTTTTGCGGGTGGAGGGGAAGGGGGGGACAATTTTCAGTCAAACGCTCATCAGTGCGAGCCCCTCCCAAGAAAAATCCTGTGTACGCCACTGGTTGTTGTTACAGTGGTCAGCGAGGTTAGGTACACCATCTCTTATAATCTCTCTATCAGTAGCAAAACGTGCAATTTGGAAACGTTGTATGTTTCCTTGATGTAATCGAAGATTGAATTCGAGGGCTGGAACTTTTGACGGTCGTTGATAGCACCTCGTGCGTTGCGTTTTGCATACCTTAACCGGGCTCCTTTGTCTCCAGATTCTTATCCGTAAAGAGTTATCCCGAGGCACGGACTTCTTGAGAGTGATTTTTTAAGTTTGTTTTTTTGTTTTTTTTTTTTTAGCTTCCTACAAGAACGTTCACTTCTCCGGTTTTCCCGAAGTTATATTGCGCTTTCTTTAGAAGCAATCTTAGGGGCATGGCATAGCTTCCGCAGAAACTCAAACGTGCAGACATATAGAGCGGAGGTGTATTCTAGTTGGATAAAATATGCTTATGGTAGTACATGAACGGTCGTTTTTTGGGAAGGTGATAGTGGTGGGACGTAGTAGGGAAGGAATAAGAGGAACAAGCATGTGAGCCAAGAGGCTGAGGTCCATTACGACCAAACCACCCCCCCCCCCCCCCCCCCCCCAATCATATGATCTTTAATCCGGTGGGTTTGCCTCGTGAATTGATACACATATACATATAGTTCGATGTTAGATATAAAATCCTTATATGTATTCTACTCCCTCTACTTTTCGTTTTTTCCCCCGCGCGTTTTCTTTCTCACCCTTTTCCTCCCTCTCGCTCTTTCATGCTTTCTCCCCCCCCCGTCCCCCTACCCTTCTATTTCGCTCTCTTTATTTTATCCGTAATAGCTCAGGTTCGTTTGCATGAGGATAGCATCACCCTGACTGGGTCGACCGAGTCGAATCCATCCGCTGACAGGATAATGTTCTATTCTAATCCAGTGTTGCCATATCTTACGGGTTTTCCTTCATCTGTTCGTCAGAGGTGTCTCCAGAAATGTCTCTCTCTCTCTCTCTCTCTCTCTCTCTCTCTCTCTCTCTCTCTCTCTCTCTCTCTCTCTCTCTCTCTCTCTCTCTCTCTCTCTCTCTCTCTCTCTCTTTTGGCCAATTTGAACAGATGTGTTGAAGAAGGATGGAATGAGGGGATATCCAGTGACACGGTCTTAGCTAAGCTATATGTATTTCTCTATCTGTCTCTCTCTGTCTCTGTCCCTTTCTGTCTGTCTCTCTCTCTCTCTCTCTCTCTCTCTCTCTCTCTCCTCTCTCTCCCCCTCTCTCTCTCTCTCTCTCTCCCCCCCTCTCTCTCCCCTCTCTCTCTCTCTCTTTCTCTCGCTTTGCCCATTTGAACAAATGTAGAAAAGGATGGATGTAGGAGGGCTATCACGTGACTTCAGCCCCTGTTTCTGTCCTTTTTTAACTCATGCGTTTAAATGGGCAAAGAGAGAGAGAAAGACAAATTCCTGGCTACGGCCATGTACGATGACTTTAGCCCGCATAGGTCTGTCCTTCCCCAGCACATGCGATGCGCTGAAATAGACAAAGAGAGATGAAGGCAAACTCCTGATGGATCCGCCTCTGGTTCATTTGGAGAGAGACAACCGGACCGACAACACTGTTCCAATTCCGACCATTCATTTTATCGGTGGAACGATGCCGTGTTTGATATGCAATCATTTCAAGCCCGCATCGTGACGTCTGAGAATATCGTGACGATGTTGATTGTTTGATACAACATCGATAAGACAAAAGTTTGCTGTCGCTATGCAGGAGACCTCCTCGTCTTCAACAATTCGAGGAAACATTCAAACTGAATCCTAGAGGTTATTGAGCCCCCATCCCATGGTCTTAAATGTCTACGTGGAGAAGGTCAGTTTTCTTCCCCGAACACGTTCTCATCTCCTTTTGGTTCTTCAATCAATAAACGATACCGCCTGATTACTGTAAATATGCAACAGATAAACAGAAAACCATTTTGGAATAAAATTAGGCAATATTTTTAATCCTTTCAGTACTTATGAATTTATAGTCAGTCAACTCAACTCACTGCATGCGCGCTCTTTCAAATCAAGAGAGTAGATAAATATTCCTACTCCGCGCAACTTGTTTTTGTCTGCATCATCAATTGAAGGCGCTCAAAGAAGCATACTTTCGAAAAGACCGCACTTTTGAACATTTTTTTACTAATAATACTCACTTGAATTGAAACCATGTGAAATAGATTTAAGTAGGTAAACGAATTTGTGCTGGCTTTTACTTTCCAAAGGGTTAGTAAAGTCATGAATACTTTTTTTTGTTTTTATTGTTTTTTTGTTTAATTTTAATTTATAAGTATATATTCATTCATTTATTTAGTAGTTGTAGTAATTTACTGCTATATCATAGCGCCGCATCTCAGGAGTCCACTCACGCATAGCTGAAAATAGGTTCAACGAATTTCAGTAAAACGAATTTCAAACTGAAATTCGTGAAACATTGCTGTATATAATTTGCTGAGCTTTTTAATTTTTTCAAAATTCTATAAGAGCCCATGTTATAGTCAAAGTTCTTTCTAATCGTGAGTGTTGTGGAAGAATAATAATTTTAATTTAAAAGTTAATCTTGATGGCTCAATCAAAAAAAATGAGCTACTTTACTCTCGTGTATGGCAGTGTATGGCAGTGTATGGCAGTGTATGGCAGTGTATCGCAGTGTATCGCAGTGTATCGCAGTGTATCGCAGTGTATCGCAGTGTACGGAAGTGTATGACAATGTACGGCAGCGTATGGCAATGCTGGCAGTGTATGGCAGTGTATGGCAGTGTAGGCACTTTGACTTGTTTGCGTAGAAAAATAATTTTTTCCCCTGTTTGGTTCAATGTTTAAAGGTTACTTTGTACTTATGTTGCATCTCGCGCACCTTCATGATTCGCTGGGAAGTGCGAAACTTTATTTCCTTTGTTGAAAAGGATCTCTCTAACATGTACCTTTGCATCTCAGGTTTTGATGCGGAACTCGATAAATATATAACTTCCTACATTCTGCTTTCTCTTTTTCTGTTACTTGAATAACGGTGTTTACATGTTCATTTGTTCAATAATCATTATGTAATTTTCTCAGCAATAAATCTAAAAGCCTTATGTTTTTGTTTGTTGCAGGTAAGCATCTGCTCTTCTCCTCTACTGTTTTGACTGACGCTCCATGGGCTAATAGATTGTAGATCAAACTGATGGAGTTTCGTGCGGTCACGTTTCTTGCTTTGCAGTCAGTCTAACCGTTTACTCTGTGAGAATGTCTTTAAAAATTCATTTTATATTTTCTTAGATTTTCCCAGAAGATTTCTTTCAGAATTGTGTGATTTTTTTACACGCGTTTTTGCACATTTGTTTACAAACGAATAAGGGGTCCAACGGTATTTTACGGATTAACGAGTTAATGTTAATTTTAATCATGATGCGTCTCAAGAATGTCTATAATGCCCAAAAGAATCTTTAAAAGCGTAAATTGATGTCGGTCAAATTGTGAAAGATTACACCGTTAGAAACCTGAAGGCACTGTAATCTTTGCATTGGACCAAAACACAAAAACGGCCCTCGAGAATGTAAATAAATGTGCAAGAACGCATTGAACTGGCCATGGCGGCGCGCGTGGTTTCAATTTTCTTAACTCTCTACGTAAAAGGACTAGGTTTTCTTATGCCTCCCGCAATGCTTTGTAATTCATTGAGTTATCTATGTATTGCGCGTAGCATATACCTCTAGGAGTCGTCAGCCATTATTTTTGTCTCCAACTTTATAAAGTTTACTTAAATGGGAATGGAACGATAGTCGATGGTCAGCCGCGACTGTGATTTTGTGACTGATCCTTTGAATTTCGCTACCCCTCTTCTTACCAAGAGATCGATTTTTATATCGATGAAAGAAGTGGGTGGACGTGTTCTCTTCTCTAACCCACGTCTTCACGTTCTATATAGGTACAATCAACTCAAACCGAAACACACTGGAAATATAAATCAAAACGCCGCAACTTTCAGAGGAACAGATCCGAGTGTCGAATAAAATAGCTTGCAGTGGCGGCTCGTGCAATTTGGCAACAATGTTTTCCCTAGTTTGAATACATGTAAAACAATCGATTGCAGGTGAAGCGCTGCTTCGCTATCGAATCGATTATTTTGCATTGAATCAAATGGAGGGAAAACATTGTTGCCAAAATGCACGAGCCGCCACTGATAGCTTGATCCTAGATCGAGGCTGATCAGCGATCGTGTCAAATGTCAAGAATGTGAGAGGGTCGTTGCACGTCGCTGAAGTAGACAAATCTGACGTGTTTCACAAGTTCGTTCTCTCGAGACGCATCTAATATATCATGCTCGATGTAAGTGTGAGATGAAATTTTATTTCGAGCCCATGCAATATGTAATGCTATCTGAAAAATGCAGGCTCCTCGTTCTGTTTCCACTGGAGCTCGAGCAGCAGTCGGTTTTGGAAGAAGACGTGTGTGTATATTTCCGTCACCAGCGGATCCAAGAATTTTTCCTTCTCTCTCTATATATTCATTTGATCGCGTGTGTTAGAAAAGGACAGATAAGGGACAGTCGCGTGACTTTCGCCCCCTCTTCTATCCTGTTCTAACATACGTGTTTAAATGGACAGAGAGAGAGAGAGAGACAATCCACTGGATCCGCCAATGATTTCCGTTGACTCGCGCTGTTCGAGACAGAGGTCACGATAAATAGCGAGTGAATGACACGAAGAAGAAAGAATCCAGCTGTAATAAATATGAAAGGATGAGTCTCATAGCCAAGAAAAAAAATGATAGGACGAATCCTAGAATCTAGACAGATATTATGATTTTACAAAAATGCAAACAGGCGGTCATAAAAAAACCAACCAGCCTAGAAAATCTTCACCCTTGAAGATACTGAATTTTCAATGACTCGTTCAGAAAAGAGCGTGATCACGTGATCTGAGAAGATGTGACCCAAGAGAGAGCAGAAAGCTCAGCAGTTTTCGAGTCCCTATGTATGTAGAGAGTTATAAGACAAGTGAAACCATATGAGCGTCGCCATTGGATGCGATTTGGAACATTTGTTTACATTCGGAGAGCCGTTGTTGTGTTTCGGTCCACTGCAAAGATTACAGATCCGCAGAGTTCTAACAGTGTAATCTTTCACTGATTTTGTTGATCGACATCTATTTATACGCTTTTGAAGGTTCTTTATAGACATTCTTGAGGTGCATCACGATCAGTGGCGAGGCGTGCAATTTGGCAACGTTTCTTTCCTCCCTTTAAAAGCATTAGAAAGGTCGAAACAGCTAGTCAACGCCGTTGACCAAAGCATTCGATTCTTTCAGTAAGTTTAAGTGGTGAAAGTACATAGTTGCCAAATTTCACTCCTCGCTACTGATCATGATTAAAATCAACAACTTTGTCCACAACTCGTGTATCCGTAAAATATGGTAAAATAACGTTCGACCCCTTCGTTTGCAAACAAGAGTATGTAAGCAAAAGTGCAAATCGCATCCAATGGCGGCGCGGCGTCTGTAGAGCCTAAAACTCGTTAACCAATCAGAGGTTGACTACCGTCTTGTCCTAACTCTCTACATATAGGGACTCTAAGCATTTTCAGGTCCATTTTTGAATGTTGTTCTTTTTTGTTTGTTTAATTTTTGTTTTTACCCATGACAAAAACCATCTTCAATTCAACTCGTCATAAAACCTGATAGGACAAAAAATAGACCTTCTCGCGAGATTGCGACTTTAAATAAAGTCATAAGAAAATCAAATTATTGAATAACATTTATTTAAAGAATAAAATAATCAATTCCAATCTTCCAGTCTCATTTTATTTCGGCCATATTTTTCAACACAGTTTTATTAATGTCGAAATTATTCAACAGGATGAGCATCATGCTGCAAACGAACTGCAATAAAAAACTAAACTCTTGTATTTTTAAAATCTAATTATCTCGCACTTTACGAGTGTCTAGTGCACACGCAAAGCAGGGGAAGCATTAAAAGAGGAAGAATCCAACCAAAGGCTCGCCAGTTCCGATGATCGTTGAGTTCCAGAATTAGGTACATTGATGTCATAGATTTTAATAGTAGGGAAGTTTAATGGTTTCAAGTAGTCAAAAAACCGGTTGATTTACGACGGCGATTTGGTCGAAAACACGGAACGACGGCTTTTTATTGTGCGATTCATCACCGCAGGTTGTGTATAAAAACTCGAATCCTCCTCCCGAAGACATGTCACCGTCCATAGCGCTTCCTCTCGGCTGTCGCCCAATTAAATTTGGTGCCTCCACCTTTTTTTTTTTTTTTTTTTTTTTTTTTTTTTTTTTTTTTTTATTATTATTTGGAATTTTTCAATTTTAAGGCCAATAAAGTTCTGAAAGAATCGGATGAAGCCGTATAAACTAACGAATGGAAAGCAAAAGTATAATTTACTCTGAGAGGCATAAATTTGTTGTCTCCCTCCGCGCGGTTCATTTATCTTGAATTCCGAGCAATCTCAGCAGGTGACAAATTGTCATCAGGTCGAGCCGAGCTTCCAAATTGAAATTCCGATTTTATTTATGATCCTTCCTCTGTTTTACTGTCTTATTTATCATCGATCCGGTATTTCGCGATTGCAATTTTTGGCCAAGAGAAAGATAAAGAGAGAGAGAGAGAGAGAGAGAGAGAGAGAGAGAGAGAGAGAGAGAGAGAGAGAGAGAGAGAGAGAGAGAGAGAGAGAGAGAGAGAGAGAGAGAGAGAGAGAGAGAGAGAGAGAGAGAAATAGTGCGTAGGTATATGTGTATGTGTTCGAGAGAGTGGGAGACAAAGAGAGCATAATGACACAGAATAATACAATAAGAACGGAAACTCTGTCGGATTTTGAAGCAAAGTCGTTTCGCGTCCGCCATGTTGGGATATAGGATGTTTACATCTGGATTCGCTCGCGAATAAAAAAATATAGGAAATGATCCGCGAAATTTTCGTTCTGAAATGCCAAAAGAATAAAAGTGAGGCCGGAAACTTAAGATTTCTTTCCAGAATTTACAGAAATAAATGAGTTTCAACACAAATCACATACGTCCGCCATGTTGGGATATAGGACCACAGCGTTGCCTGTTGGTGCCATTAAATTCCAAACTTGCTTCCATTGGCTCTTATGGGAGTTTCCGTTCTGATTGTAATATTCTGTGATATAGAGTTGAGCAATTTTAATTAACTCCCTGATTTAGCTAAAAATACAGGGCTCACCGTATATGCACTGTAAAAAAAATTCACTTCACGAAGGACTGAATACGGGAACTAGACCAAATTTGACACTCGCATTAGAGTGAAATCAATAAAATTACATAGATTTACTTATTGGTTTCACTCTAACGCTAGTGTTAAAGGCCAAGTTACCGTATTCAGGTCTTCGGGAGTGATTTTGTTTACGGCGTGTGTTCGCAGAAAACTATTCTCACGGGGGGGGGGGGGGGGGTGCGGCGGCAACATATAGTAGCTGTACTACTTGGGCCTTGATGTCTTATCATGATGGAAGTAAGTATTAAGGTGGAGGCATTCGTATCCAGGGCTGCCGTTTTGCGTATAATCAATGCTATTTTTTAATTCGCCGATGATTCCACCGGTTAAGAAAAGATTACACAGTTCAGCTCAGTGCATGACTGTAATAAAGTAAAATATTCGCATCTGTAATCTTTTCTCAACCAATGGAGTCGTCGATTACTTTAAAAAACTTGCGGATATTTGAATTAATCAACGGAGTTTCCACCGATTAAGGAAAGATCACAGATCAGAGTATTTTCGTGCATTACAGTCTTACACTGAACTGAATTGTGTAATCTTTTCTCAACCGGTGGAACCATCGGTGAGTAGAAAAATAGCATTGATTATACGCAAAACGGCAGCCCTGTTCGACGTTCGTATCCCACCTATACGTCACAGCGCGACGAATCTGTGTACCCATCAGCTAGATTCGTCGCGTTGTGACGAAGGTGGAGTACGAATGCCTCCACCTTTATACTTCCATCATGTTGTCTTATACCTTCAACAGGGATTTTGAAGGGAATAGAGCCAAAGGTGCACACTCTCAGAGTTACCAAGGCTATGGTCGAAGATTGACGAGGATCAGTTTGAAGTATTTATGAATTACCCTTAAGAAAATATAAGCCCCGGAAAGTGAGTCTTAGTCAGTTTTTAACTTAAAAATAGGCATTTTACGAGTTGTTGGCGTTGTCTGAGAACACTGGGAGTGACATTCTCCCCAAACGCGAGAGGAAAGAGGAAGAGTGTGTAAGGGAAGGAAAGAGAGCATATGTATATGTATAAAAGTCCAACACTTGTTGTCTTAAATTGCCCAACTGTGAACACTGTGTCGTTCGCAAAGCACTCCCAGCTGCTTCCTAGCGATCGCGAAGAAAGTCCCATCAGAAACACCATTCACGTCTCTTCTCTCTCTCTCTCCATTTCTCTCTCTCTCTCTCTCTCTCTCTCTCTCTCTCTCTCTCTCTCTCTCTCTCTCTCTCTCTCTCTCTCTCTCTCTCTCTCTCTCTCTCTCTCTCTCTCTCTCGCCTATCGCCTCTCAAGGGGACCATTCAGCATTCAAAATTCGGGCCCGAATAATCTTTCAGACGAATAATTTTATATTAATTTACCTCCTTCCTTTTCTCTGGCATCTTTTCCTTTTTAATGCTCCTGTCCCTTTCCCCCACTCTCCAAATATTTGTCCTTGTTGACAACCGTTAAACATACCGGCTGGATGATTTGTCATAATGTTTGTGCTTCTTGTTGCTTCGATGGATTAAACCGCTGTCTATGCAGCCACTCAAATCTCTGCACAGACCCCCCCCCCCTCTCTGTCATCGTAACGTCATCTTTCTCTTGTTTTTATCGACGGATATCCCCCATTCTTCCCCCTTCTCCGGGACGGGGGACCCACGATAGGGGTTACTTATACGCTCCTCTAGTTCCTTCTCCTTATGAAACATCTTGTCTCTGTGGTATTTAATCTCTAAGAATAATTGATCACATTATTCCATTTTTTAACCTAGATGTGGTTGTTAATTTGAATTAGTCGCTTGAGGAACAACCGTGGTAAATATGTCAGTCAGGGAACCATTTGACGCTAAGTTTTTCCTTGGTCCATAGTTTCAGGCAAAGTTGCCAGGTCTGAGCCACTGAACACTGCCAACGGCATTGCCAGCATATTTACGTCCACGTTTGGCGACACTGGTCTCAGGGGATAGTAAAAAAGAGGCTCAGGAGTCACATGCTTACATCTTGTGCACCCCTTTGAATGATCGACCGTTTTGTTTCCTCCGATTTCAGTAATTCATTTGGATGATCTATTTAATCGTACTTGTTTTCAGTATTTTTTTTTTTTTTTAAGTACGACTCATCAATTGGACACATTTACACTAAATAGACGTACTGGTGTCCCAACGTTGCCATTTAACTCTTTTAGACCCGGAGTCCATTCCAATGGACATTTGAATAACAAGTAGTCTTATGGAAAACAAAAAATACAATATGGGCATCAATTTAAATGAGGAAACAGCGCTGAGATCAACAATGTTGGTCAAAAATCCGGTGCTGGAAAAAAGGATTTTCAGGTCTGAAAGGATTAATGTCTACTTTTGAATTCCCTTAAAAATAATCTGATGGCTAAAATTGATTGATATATTAGGACCAAGACACACAGTTTAGAAGGAAAGTTCCTAAAAATTTCAAGAAATTCTTTGCATCAGGTCTAATTTTAATTTTATATAAGGCAATAATAAATGAGCTGTTCAGCCAAAATAAAACAAATAAAAAGGGGAAAATTAAATCATAATAATAAAATGATCCGACCTTTAATTGTGCTGTTTTTTTATTTTTTTAACGTTTCGACGTCCATACGCCTTCTTCAGAAAATATAAAATGAAATTTTATGAATTTTCATTTTATATTTTCTGAAGAAGGCGTATGGACGTCGAAACGTTAAAAAAATAAGAAAAACATCACAATTAAAGGTCGGATCATTTTATTATTATGATTTAATTTTCCCCTTTGTATTTGTTTTATTTGGCTGAACAGCTCATTTATTATTGTTTTATAATTATTTACAGCCATTTTTATTGTTTTACATATTTTATATAACTATATTAAAGTCAATTGAAAATGGTAACATCTATAAAGTCGAGTAGGTCCCTTTCGTATAAATGAGCTCAATTCTCATTTTGAACGATTGAAATATTTTTCATTTTGAGGGTGAGGAAGGAGCGAATTTTATTTTTTACTGCTAGATGACTCCTAGACGCAACCTGAAAAATGGAATGATAAGAATATTATTAGAATCACAGAATACTCTAATCAGAACGAAAACCTTAATTCATTTTGAAACATTCTTTACTTCGGGTACCATCGGGTCCGCCATGTTGGAAAATGAGCATTTCCGACCATCTTCGGCAACCAGCCGAGTTGCGATAGGTTGATGGTCAAACCTGATTGTAAAAATAACCTCGAAAAAACACGTACGCCATCTTGAGAAGCGAGCAGGCACGGTTGCCAGTTTGCGTTGGTAAATTCCAATTGTTGTTTCCATTGGATTATGGGAGTTAGTTTCATAGTTCTGAGTGTAGTATTTTGTGCTAGAATCTTGACCGTGGCTCTATGTTAACAAATTATACTCGTGGTAATGTCACCAGAATTATAATCTGTCTATTGATTTTATTTTTTACTAGCAGAGGGTGTGCTAACCATTACCATCAACGACCGGTTAAAAAAAAAAAAAAAACAACAAAAAAAAAAACAAAAACAAAAAGCAATACCAGTCTCTGGGAAAAGAGACAAAATTCTGATGAAATTGTTACCCAGAAGAATCCGGTTGATATTGAGACATATTTTTCGCATTATTATCATTAATTTTTTTCCCCATGATAGTCATTAGTCATAGATATTCACAAAATGTTGGTGAAAGTAAAAATATCGTCTGGTTATTTATCATCCTGTCGAATTTGTATTATTCTAAACATTATTACCGACACAATCCAACGATTTTGATTCCTAATGACAAGGATTCATGATTAGTTGAAGAAATGAAAAACCGCGTGATTACATTCGCAGATTAAATCCAAGTAATGTAGAGGTGGTGTAATAAACAATATTTTACGTAAATATACAGAGACAAAAGGCGAGGTGAACCGCTGAAATTAGATTGCAGGGAAATATTGCGAGAATTCACGCCAAATTGGTTTAAGTTATACGGAAATACGGAAGCTGAAAAACAAGAGCGGAGGGTAACCTAATTTGCGTCGTATATTCGATTGAATAAAAGCAGCCGCGGCGTAAAGAAGAGACTCGAAGGAGGCGTAAAAGGCTTCGAAATGTCTCTAAAGGAAAGGCGACGACGCGACGTGACGCACTATGGTTCAAAAGCGCTATCCAGCTGGCCGAAAATCGAAAAATGAAAGTCAAAAAATGATACTTTGCTGATTAAAACTGATTTCAGGGGCCTTTCTGCGGTATGAGGCAGCCTTCAAATTTTCATTGCATGCCCATGACGAGTATGGCAACGACTCGAAGTTGCCATATTTCAGACCTCACTTTTTTCAGCTATGCGAGCTCGATTTCGATGAAGGTGAAAATGCATATTTTCTGGATTTCTACTGATCGCTGCGTAAAAAACTGACATTTTCATGTGAAAGTACATAAAAAACTGGATCTATAGTTGACCTTTTCTATGGTCTTCACTTCCTTTAAACACTGAAAATATCGCTTAAAATGTGCATGACAAGTTTCTAAGTTTTGAAGCATAGGCTCAATTTCAGGTGGATTTTTAAAAATGAAGTGGGTGGAAGTGGGTGCTCCGACCACCCAGGAAAGATAGCTTAGACTGTCTACTTTCTATCTATGCAAAGCTTTTCTGCATATTTTTGCGGGTTTACGAATTATACGATTTTAAAACACGGATGTCGCGCGCAATAGGAGCGAATCTTGATAAGATTGAGGTGTCCGCTGTCCATCTCGCACTCAATAACCTCTGTCACCATGTTCGGGGGCAATGTTTACAATTGGCAGGTGTATCTATCGGTGTTTGTTGGTTACCACGTGCCTCCAATATCAGATTTTTTAAAAAAAAAAATGTAGCTTTTATCAACAGACCAAATAAAAAAAGTCCTGAAAGAAGGGGGCAGTTCAAACAGATATATTTATATAGAGTGATTATAATTAAGTGTCATATTTTTATAATTATGTCCATTACCTGACTAGAGAATGCACTAAAATAATATAATTACAGCTAGGTGACTTTGAAAACAGCTGATTGGGATAATGCCACACTTGCGACGTTGCCAACTTGAAATTGGAAGAAAAAAATCAATTTTTTAAGATTTTAAAAACCTTGCCTCATTAGTGGTGGCTCGGGCAATTTGGGATCAATATTTAT
>VMOF01000111.1:82380140-82624735 GCA_011764245.1 Trialeurodes vaporariorum | reverse complement strand
AATTGAAACCATGTGAAATAGATTTAAGTAGGTAAACGAATTTGTGCTGGCTTATTACTTTCCAAAGGGTTAGTAAAGTCATGAATACTTTTTTTTGTTTTTATTGTTTTTTTGTTTAATTTTAATTTATAAGTATATATTCATTCATTTATTTAGTAGTTGTAGTAATTTACTGCTATATCATAGCGCCGCATCTCAGGAGTCCACTCACGCATAGCTGAAAATAGGTTCAACGAATTTCAGTAAAACGAATTTCAAACTGAAATCGTGAAACATGCTGTATATAATTTGCTGAGCTTTTTAATTTTTTCAAAATTCTATAAGAGCCCATGTTATAGTCAAAGTTCTTTCTAATCGTGAGTGTTGTGGAAGAATAATAATTTTAATTTAAAAGTTAATCTTGATGGATCAATCAAAAAAAATGAGCTACTTTACTCTCGTGTATGGCAGTGTATGGCAGTGTATGGCAGTGTATGGCAGTGTATCGCAGTGTATCGCAGTGTATCGCAGTGTATCGCAGTGTATCGCAGTGTACGGAAGTGTATGACAATGTACGGCAGCGTATGGCAATGCCTGGCAGTGTATGGCAGTGTATGGCAGTGTATGGCACTTTGACTTGTTTTTGTCGTAGAAAAATAATTTTTTCCCCCTGTTTGGTTTCAATGTTTAAAGGTTACTTTTGTACCTTTATTGTTGCATCTCGCGCACCTTCATGATTCGCTGGGAAGTGCGAAACTTTATTTTCCTTTGTTGAAAAGGATCTCTCTATAACATGTACCTTTGCATCTCAGGTTTTGATGCGGAACTCGATAAATATATAACTTCCTACATTCTGCTTTCTCTTTTTCTGTTACTTGAATAACGGTGTTTACATGTTCATTTGTTCAATAATCATTATGTAATTTTCTCAGCAATAAATCTAAAAGCCTTATGTTTTTGTTTGTTGCAGGTAAGCATCTGCTCTTCTCCTCTACTGTTTTGACTGACGCTCCATGGGCTAATAGATTGTAGATCAAACTGATGGAGTTTCGTGCGGTCACGTTTCTTGCTTTGCAGTCAGTCTAACCGTTTACTCTGTGAGAATGTCTTTAAAAATTCATTTTATATTTCTTAGATTTTCCCAGAAGATTTCTTTCAGAATTGTGTGATTTTTTTACACGCGTTTTGCACATTTGTTTACAAACGAATAAGGGGTCCAACGGTATTTTACGGATTAACGAGTTAATGTTAATTTTAATCATGATGCGTCTCAAGAATGTCTATAATGCCCAAAAGAATCTTTAAAGCGTAAATTGATGTCGGTCAAATTGTGAAAGATTACACCGTTAGAAACCTGAAGGCACTGTAATCTTTGCATTGGACCAAAACACAAAAACGGCCCTCGAGAATGTAAATAAATGTGCAAGAACGCATTGAACTGGCCATGGCGGCGCGCGTGGTTTCAATTTTCTTAACTCTCTACGTAAAAGGACTAGGTTTTCTTATGCCTCCCGCAATGCTTTGTAATTCATTGAGTTATCTATGTATTGCGCGTAGCATATACCTCTAGGAGTCGTCAGCCATTATTTTTGTCTCCAACTTTATAAAGTTTACTTAAATGGGAATGGAACGATAGTCGATGGTCAGCCGCGACTGTGATTTTGTGACTGATCCTTTGAATTTCGCTACCCCTCTTCTTACCAAGAGATCGATTTTTATATCGATGAAAGAAGTGGGTGGACGTGTTCTCTTCTCTAACCCACGTCTTCACGTTCTATATAGGTACAATCAACTCAAACAGAAACACACTGGAAATATAAATCAAAACGCCGCAACTTTCAGAGGAACAGATCCGAGTGTCGAATAAAATAGCTTGCAGTGGCGGCTCGTGCAATTTGGCAACAATGTTTTCCCTAGTTTGAATACATGTAAAACAATCGATTGCAGGTGAAGCGCTGCTTCGCTATCGAATCGATTATTTTGCATTGAATCAAATGGAGGGAAAACATTGTTGCCAAAATGCACGAGCCGCCACTGATAGCTTGATCCTAGATCGAGGCTGATCAGCGATCGTGTCAAATGTCAAGAATGTGAGAGGGTCGTTGCACGTCGCTGAAGTAGACAAATCTGACGTGTTTCACAAGTTCGTTCTCTCGAGACGCATCTAATATATCATGCTCGATGTAAGTGTGAGATGAAATTTTATTTCGAGCCCATGCAATATGTAATGCTATCTGAAAAATGCAGGCTCCTCGTTCTGTTTCCACTGGAGCTCGAGCAGCAGTCGGTTTTGGAAAAAGACGTGTGTGTATATTTCCGTCACCAGCGGATCCAAGAATTTTTCCTTCTCTCTCTATATATTCATTTGATCGCGTGTGTTAGAAAAGGACAGATAAGGGACAGTCGCGTGACTTTCGCCCCTCTTCTATCCTGTTCTAACATACGTGTTTAAATGGACAGAGAGAGAGAGAGAGACAATCCACTGGATCCGCCAATGATTTCCGTTGACTCGCGCTGTTCGAGACAGAGGTCACGATAAATAGCGAGTGAATGACACGAAGAAGAAAGAATCCAGCTGTAATAAATATGAAAGGATGAGTCTCATAGCCAAGAAAAAAAATGATAGGACGAATCCTAGAATCTAGACAGATATTATGATTTTACAAAAATGCAAACAGGCGGTCATAAAAAAACCAACCAGCCTAGAAAATCTTCACCCTTGAAGATACTGAATTTCAATGACTCGTTCAGAAAAGAGCGTGATCACGTGATCTGAGAAGATGTGACCCAAGAGAGAGCAGAAAGCTCAGCAGTTTTCGAGTCCCTATGTATGTAGAGAGTTATAAGACAAGTGAAACCATATGAGCGTCGCCATTGGATGCGATTTGGAACATTTGTTTACATTCGGAGAGCCGTTGTTGTGTTTCGGTCCACTGCAAAGATTACAGATCCGCAGAGTTTCTAACAGTGTAATCTTTCACTGATTTTGTTGATCGAATCTATTTATACGCTTTTGAAGGTTCTTTATAGACATTCTTGAGGTGCATCACGATCAGTGGCGAGGCGTGCAATTTGGCAACGTTTCTTTCCTCCCTTTAAAAGCATTAGAAAGGTCGAAACAGCTAGTCAACGCCGTTGACCAAAGCATTCGATTCTTTCAGTAAGTTTAAGTGGTGAAAGTACATAGTTGCCAAATTTCACTCCTCGCTACTGATCATGATTAAAATCAACAACTTTGTCCACAACTCGTTTATCCGTAAAATATGGTAAAATAACGTTCGACCTCTTTGTTTGCAAACAAGAGTATGTAAGCAAAAGTGCAAATCGCATCCAATGGCGGCGCGGCGTCTGTAGAGCCTAAAACTCGTTAACCAATCAGAGGTTGACTACCGTCTTGTCCTAACTCTCTACATATAGGGACTCTAAGCATTTTCAGGTCCATTTTTGAATGTTGTTCTTTTTTGTTTGTTTAATTTTTGTTTTTACCCATGACAAAAACCATCTTCAATTCAACTCGTCATAAAACCTGATAGGACAAAAAATAGACCTTCTCGCGAGATTGCGACTTTAAATAAAGTCATAAGAAAATCAAATTATTGAATAACATTTATTTAAAGAATAAAATAATCAATTCCAATCTTCCAGTCTCATTTTATTTCGGCCATATTTTTCAACACAGTTTTATTAATGTCGAAATTATTCAACAGGATGAGCATCATGCTGCAAACGAACTGCAATAAAAAACTAAACTCTTGTATTTTTAAAATCTAATTATCTCGCACTTTACGAGTGTCTAGTGCACACGCAAAGCAGGGGAAGCATTAAAAGAGGAAGAATCCAACCAAAGGCTCGCCAGTTCCGATGATCGTTGAGTTCCAGAATTAGGTACATTGATGTCATAGATTTTAATAGTAGGGAAGTTTAATGGTTTCAAGTAGTCAAAAAACCGGTTGATTTACGACGGCGATTTGGTCGAAAACACGGAACGACGGCTTTTTATTGTGCGATTCATCACCGCAGGTTGTGTATAAAAACTCGAATCCTCCTCCCGAAGACATGTCACCGGCCATAGCGCTTCCTCTCGGCTGTCGCCCAATTAAATTTTGGGGCCTCCACCTTTTTTTTTTTTTTTTTTTTTTTTTTTTTTTTTTTTTTTTATTATTATTATTTGGAATTTTTCAATTTAAGGCCAATAAAGTTCTGAAAGAATCGGATGAAGCCGTATAAACTAACGAATGGAAAGCAAAAGTATAATTTACTCTGAGAGGCATAAATTTGTTGTCTCCCTCCGCGCGGTTCATTTATCTTGAATTCCGAGCAATCTCAGCAGGTGACAAATTGTCATCAGGTCGAGCCGAGCTTCCAAATTGAAATTCCGATTTTATTTATGATCCTTCCTCTGTTTTACTGTCTTATTATCATCGATCCGGTATTTCGCGATTGCAATTTTTGGCCAAGAGAAAGATAAAAGAGAGAGAGAGAGGAGGAGAGAGAGAGAGAGGGGAGAGAGAGAGAGAGAGAGAGAGAGAGAGAGAGAGAGAGGAGAGAGAGAGAGAGAGAGAGAGAGAGAGAGAGAGAGAGAGAGAGAGAGAAATAGTGCGTAGGTATATGTGTATGTGTTCGAGAGAGTGGGAGACAAAGAGAGCATAATGACACAGAATAATACAATAAGAACGGAAACTCTGTCGGATTTTGAAGCAAAGTCGTTTCGCGTCCGCCATGTTGGGATATAGGATGTTTACATCTGGATTCGCTCGCGAATAAAAAAAAAATAGGAAATGATCCGCGAAATTTTCGTTCTGAAATGCCAAAAGAATAAAAGTGAGGCCGGAAACTTAAGATTTCTTTCCAGAATTTACAGAAATAAATGAGTTTCAACACAAATCACATACGTCCGCCATGTTGGGATATAGGACCACAGCGTTGCCTGTTGGTGCCATTAAATTCCAAACTTGCTTCCATTGGCTCTTATGGGAGTTTCCGTTCTGATTGTAATATTCTGTGATATAGAGTTGAGCAATTTTAATTAACTCCCTGATTTAGCTAAAAATACAGGGCTCACCGTATATGCACTGTAAAAAAAATTCACTTCACGAAGGACTGAATACGGGAACTAGACCAAATTTGACACTCGCATTAGAGTGAAATCAATAAAATTACATAGATTTACTTATTGGTTTCACTCTAACGCTAGTGTTAAAGGCCAAGTTACCGTATTCAGGTCTTCGGGAGTGATTTTGTTTACGGCGTGTGTTCGCAGAAAACTATTCTCACGGGGGGGGGGGGGGGGGTGCGGCGGCAACATATAGTAGCTGTACTACTTGGGCCTTGATGTCTTATCATGATGGAAGTAAGTATTAAGGTGGAGGCATTCGTATCCAGGGCTGCCGTTTTGCGTATAATCAATGCTATTTTTTAATTCGCCGATGATTCCACCGGTTAAGAAAAGATTACACAGTTCAGCTCAGTGCATGACTGTAATAAAGTAAAATATTCGCATCTGTAATCTTTTCTCAACCAATGGAGTCGTCGATTACTTTAAAAAACTTGCGGATATTTGAATTAATCAACGGAGTTTCCACCGATTAAGGAAAGATCACAGATCAGAGTATTTCGTGCATTACAGTCTTACACTGAACTGAATTGTGTAATCTTTTCTCAACCGGTGGAACCATCGGTGAGTAGAAAAATAGCATTGATTATACGCAAAACGGCAGCCCTGTTCGACGTTCGTATCCCACCTATACGTCACAGCGCGACGAATCTGTGTACCCATCAGCTAGATTCGTCGCGTTGTGACGAAGGTGGAGTACGAATGCCTCCACCTTTATACTTCCATCATGTTGTCTTATACCTTCAACAGGGATTTTGAAGGGAATAGAGCCAAAGGTGCACACTCTCAGAGTTACCAAGGCTATGGTCGAAGATTGACGAGGATCAGTTTGAAGTATTTATGAATTACCCTTAAGAAAATATAAGCCCCGGAAAGTGAGTCTTAGTCAGTTTTTAACTTAAAAATAGGCATTTTACGAGTTGTTGGCGTTGTCTGAGAACACTGGGAGTGACATTCTCCCCAAACGCGAGAGGAAAGAGGAAGAGTGTGTAAGGGAAGGAAAGAGAGCATATGTATATGTATAAAAGTCCAACACTTGTTGTCTTAAATTGCCCAACTGTGAACACTGTGTCGTTCGCAAAGCACTCCCAGCTGCTTCCTAGCGATCGCGAAGAAAGTCCCATCAGAAACACCATTCACGTCTCTTCTCTCTCTCTCTCCATTTCTCTCTCTCTCTCTCTCTCTCTCTCCTCTCTCTCTCTCTCTCTCTCTCTCTCTCTCTCTCTCTCTCTCTCTCTCTCTCTCTCTCTCTCTCTCTCTCTCTCGCCTATCGCCTCTCAAGGGGACCATTCAGCATTCAAAATTCGGGCCCGAATAATCTTTCAGACGAATAATTTTATATTAATTTACCTCCTTCCTTTTCTCTGGCATCTTTTCCTTTTAATGCTCCTGTCCCTTTCCCCCACTCTCCAAATATTTGTCCTTGTTGACAACCGTTAAACATACCGGCTGGATGATTTGTCATAATGTTTGTGCTTCTTGTTGCTTCGATGGATTAAACCGCTGTCTATGCAGCCACTCAAATCTCTGCACAGACCCCCCCCCCTCTCTGTCATCGTAACGTCATCTTTCTCTTGTTTTTATCGACGGATATCCCCCATTCTTCCCCCTTCTCCGGGACGGGGGACCCACGATAGGGGTTACTTATACGCTCCTCTAGTTCCTTCTCCTTATGAAACATCTTGTCTCTGTGGTATTTAATCTCTAAGAATAATTGATCACATTATTCCATTTTTTAACCTAGATGTGGTTGTTAATTTGAATTAGTCGCTTGAGGAACAACCGTGGTAAATATGTCAGTCAGGGAACCATTTGACGCTAAGTTTTTCCTTGGTCCATAGTTTCAGGCAAAGTTGCCAGGTCTGAGCCACTGAACACTGCCAACGGCATTGCCAGCATATTTACGTCCACGTTTGGCGACACTGGTCTCAGGGGATAGTAAAAAAGAGGCTCAGGAGTCACATGCTTACATCTTGTGCACCCCTTTGAATGATCGACCGTTTTGTTTCCTCCGATTTCAGTAATTCATTTGGATGATCTATTTAATCGTACTTGTTTTCAGTATTTTTTTTTTTTTTAAGTACGACTCATCAATTGGACACATTTACACTAAATAGACGTACTGGTGTCCCAACGTTGCCATTTAACTCTTTTAGACCCGGAGTCCATTCCAATGGACATTTGAATAACAAGTAGTCTTATGGAAAACAAAAAAATACAATATGGGCATCAATTTAAATGAGGAAACAGCGCTGAGATCAACAATGTTGGTCAAAAATCCGGTGCTGGAAAAAAGGATTTTCAGGTCTGAAAGGATTAATGTCTACTTTTGAATTCCCTTAAAAATAATCTGATGGCTAAAATTGATTGATATATTAGGACCAAGACACACAGTTTAGAAGGAAAGTTCCTAAAAATTTCAAGAAATTCTTTGCATCAGGTCTAATTTTAATTTATATAAGGCAATAATAAATGAGCTGTTCAGCCAAAATAAAACAAATAAAAAGGGGAAAATTAAATCATAATAATAAAATGATCCGACCTTTAATTGTGCTGTTTTTTTTTTTTTTTAACGTTTCGACGTCCATACGCCTTCTTCAGAAAATATAAAATGAAATTTTATGAATTTTCATTTTATATTTTCTGAAGAAGGCGTATGGACGTCGAAACGTTAAAAAAATAAGAAAAACATCACAATTAAAGGTCGGATCATTTTATTATTATGATTTAATTTTCCCCTTTGTATTTGTTTTATTTTGGCTGAACAGCTCATTTATTATTGTTTTATAATTATTTACAGCCATTTTTATTGTTTTACATATTTTATATAACTATATTAAAGTCAATTGAAAATGGTAACATCTATAAAGTCGAGTAGGTCCCTTTCGTATAAATGAGCTCAATTCTCATTTTGAACGATTGAAATATTTTTCATTTTGAGGGTGAGGAAGGAGCGAATTTTATTTTTTACTGCTAGATGACTCCTAGACGCAACCTGAAAAATGGAATGATAAGAATATTATTAGAATCACAGAATACTCTAATCAGAACGAAAACCTTAATTCATTTTGAAACATTCTTTACTTCGGGTACCATCGGGTCCGCCATGTTGGAAAATGAGCATTTCCGACCATCTTCGGCAACCAGCCGAGTTGCGATAGGTTGATGGTCAAACCTGATTGTAAAAATAACCTCGAAAAACACGTACGCCATCTTGAGAAGCGAGCAGGCACGGTTGCCAGTTTGCGTTGGTAAATTCCAATTGTTGTTTCCATTGGATCTTATGGGAGTTAGTTTCATAGTTCTGAGTGTAGTATTTTGTGCTAGAATCTTGACCGTGGCTCTATGTTAACCAAATTATACTCGTGGTAATGTCACCAGAATTATAATCTGTCTATTGATTTTATTTTTTACTAGCAGAGGGTGTGCTAACCATTACCATCAACGACCGGTTAAAAAAAAAAAAAAAACAACAAAAAAAAAAAAAAAAAACAAAAAGCAATACCAGTCTCTGGGAAAAGAGACAAAATTCTGATGAAATTGTTACCCAGAAGAATCCGGTTGATATTGAGACATATTTTTCGCATTATTATCATTAATTTTTTTCCCCATGATAGTCATTAGTCATAGATATTCACAAAATGTTGGTGAAAGTAAAAATATCGTCTGGTTATTTATCATCCTGTCGAATTTGTATTTATTCTAAACATTATTACCGACACAATCCAACGATTTTGATTCCTAATGACAAGGATTCATGATTAGTTGAAGAAATGAAAAACCGCGTGATTACATTCGCAGATTAAATCCAAGTAATGTAGAGGTGGTGTAATAAACAATATTTTACGTAAATATACAGAGACAAAAGGCGAGGTGAACCGCTGAAATTAGATTGCAGGGAAATATTGCGAGAATTCACGCCAAATTGGTTTAAGTTATACGGAAATACGGAAGCTGAAAAACAAGAGCGGAGGGTAACCTAATTTGCGTCGTATATTCGATTGAATAAAAGCAGCCGCGGCGTAAAGAAGAGACTCGAAGGAGGCGTAAAAGGCTTCGAAATGTCTCTAAAGGAAAGGCGACGACGCGACGTGACGCACTATGGTTCAAAAGCGCTATCCAGCTGGCCGAAAATCGAAAAATGAAAGTCAAAAAATGATACTTTTGCTGATTAAAACTGATTTCAGGGGCCTTTCTGCGGTATGAGGCAGCCTTCAAATTTTCATTGCATGCCCATGACGAGTATGGCAACGACTCGAAGTTGCCATATTTCAGACCTCACTTTTTTCAGCTATGCGAGCTCGATTTCGATGAAGGTGAAAATGCATATTTTCTGGATTTCTACTGATCGCTGCGTAAAAACTGACATTTTCATGTGAAAGTACATAAAAAACTGGATCTATAGTTGACCTTTTCTATGGTCTTCACTTCCTTTAAACACTGAAAAATATCGCTTAAAATGTGCATGACAAGTTTCTAAGTTTTGAAGCATAGGCTCAATTTCAGGTGGATTTTTAAAAATGAAGTGGGTGGAAGTGGGTGCTCCGACCACCCAGGAAAGATAGCTTAGACTGTCTACTTTCTATCTATGCAAAGCTTTTCTGCATATTTTTGCGGGTTTACGAATTATACGATTTTTAAAACACGGATGTCGCGCGCAATAGGAGCGAATCTTGATAAGATTGAGGTGTCCGCTGTCCATCTCGCACTCAATAACCTCTGTCACCATGTTCGGGGGCAATGTTTACAATTGGCAGGTGTATCTATCGGTGTTTGTTGGTTACCACGTGCCTCCAATATCAGATTTTTTAAAAAAAAAAATGTAGCTTTTATCAACAGACCAAATAAAAAAAGTCCTGAAAGAAGGGGGCAGTTCAAACAGATATATTTATATAGAGTGATTATAATTAAGTGTCATATTTTTATAATTATGTCCATTACCTGACTAGAGAATGCACTAAAATAATATAATTACAGCTAGGTGACTTTGAAAACAGCTGATTGGGATAATGCCACACTTGCGACGTTGCCAACTTGAAATTGGAAGAAAAAAATCAATTTTTTAAGATTTTAAAAACCTTGCCTCATTAGTGGTGGCTCGGGCAATTTGGGATCAATATTTATCTGCGTTATGTTCGATATAAAACAATCTATTCCAGCCAATCGACTGTTTTACATGGAAACAAGTGCAAAAAACCATTGTTGCCAAATTGCATAGGTCAGTGCTGTCTTTTTATTTTATTTTAATTCTTTATATGAAACCGTCATTATTCTGAAGAAGCAAACACATCATAAAGAAATCATGAAATGGATTAACAA
Source organism: Trialeurodes vaporariorum (assembly GCA_011764245.1). Taxonomy (NCBI): domain Eukaryota; kingdom Metazoa; phylum Arthropoda; class Insecta; order Hemiptera; family Aleyrodidae; genus Trialeurodes; species Trialeurodes vaporariorum. Next base: position 82,614,324 of record VMOF01000111.1, on the reverse strand, counting down.
ATATTTAAAACTTTCAACTTTGAGGCTCTAAAAATAGATTTTAATGAAGCAACTTTTATATATTAAAGATTGAATGATTAATTAATATAATATTATTTTCTATAGTATTTTAACGTTGTTTCAATTTTTCTGATGACTACCCTAGTAGCATTGACTTGGGAAAAACTTGAAAAAAAAACGTAAAAGTTTTGTAAAATACTGAAGTTTTGCTAAAAACTCGTAAAAAAAACGTAAAATTCTCGTTATTTTCTCATACCAGAAATTTTTCGAGAAAAAACCGTAAATTTCACGAGTTTTTTTTAAGATATTTACGTAAAATTTACGTAAAATTATCGATACAAATTTTACGAGAAAAACTCGAAAATTTTACGTGTTTTTCTTATGATATTTACGTAAAATTTACGTGAAATTATCGATAGAAATTTTACGAGAAAAAACCGAAAATTTTACGTGTTTTTCTTATGACATTTACGTAAAATTTCCGATGAAGTTCCGATGGACATTTCACGAGAAAAGGCTGTAAATATTACGTGTTTTTCTCATGATGTTAACGTAAAATTTTCGTAAAAATATAGATAAATTTTACAAGGAAAATCCAAAAGTTTTACGCATTTAATTCAGACTTTGACGTATAAAATATTCATTGAAATGTTTCGCAACTTTCCGGTAAATATTTCCTAAAATTCTCTTGAGACATCATGGTGAAATCTTCGAAAAGTATTACACGAACTTCCAGGGGTGCCAGTCTCTCCCTAGTCGATATACGAGTTACCCCCCAAATTAAACATTTTCATCCCCCCCTCCGACCATCCGACCCTCCCCCAAAATCAGACATTATGAAATCCCCCCCGGCTCTTCCCCCAATTCAGACATTTTCACCTCCCCCCCCTCTACGACCCTTCACCCCAAATCAGACATTTTTCCCAACTGAAAAGTCTAGAGGGTATGGAACACCCCCCAGGAGGAGGGGGTCCTCCCCCGTTAAAATTTGTGGTTATTTTCGAAAGTAGTCAGGGGGTAGACCTTCAGTTAGAGGAAAGACACTCAGTCAGGTGGAGACACTGTCAGGGGGAGACCCTCAGAATTCCCTCAGTAATTATCGATAGAAATTTTACGAGAAAAAACTAGAAATTTTACGTGTTTTTCTTATGAAATTTACGTAAAATTTACGGACATTTCACGAGAAAAAGCTGTAAATTTTACGTGTTGATCTTGAGATAATTACGTAAAATTTACGTACAATTATTGATTGGTATGTTACGCAAATTTCCGGTAAAAACAACGGAAAATTAGGAACAAAGAACACCACCATGTAGTTTGTTTACTTCACAAGGAAAGTCGGATTCAAATTTGTAGGGAATTCGGTAGGTTGAGATGTAACACACTGTGTCGCGCCCAACTTATAAAATATCAGCTTGAGGCAGCGACGAGAGATTTTTCAATACGATTCTAGAATTGATTGGCATTTCAGGTTAACAATGGGCATTTAAATAAACAAGCATGCAAAGGCAAATTAACTTTTTGTTAGACAGAGATACAACTCACCAAGTTTGGACCCGAGCGGTAAGTAATCCTAGAATTGGTTTGTCGACACAACTTTAAATACAACACTATGTACAACACTTGTCCGTCTTAGCTGAGACGACATCTCATTAAACAGCATGGATTACATTGTTTTAAAGCCCGTTTGGTATACCAGGTGAAGATATGACACCACTTTTAATCACAAGAGAATAAGAAATGAGCTAATAAGAATTCCGGATTGACACGTTTTGAAGTTCTTCAAATTTAACGCACTGATTGAAACATCAAAACATTGTGGGTTGGTATAAACCCCACGGTAAGTTGATTCCACTTTTTTCTGTTACTTCCTTTTTCAAATAGAGAATTTGCACAAACGATGAATTATATTAGAAGGACTTGGCAGACGTCAGCACTATCTAACTGTACCAGCGAGCACAAACACACGCGAGATGGACACACTGACTCAACTTCTGGAATCCGATCAATGAAGAAAACTGAAACTACGAAGCACAAACATATCAGTATACTTCGAAATACTGCGAGTGTAAAAGAACTAGTGTCTGTCTCAATGTCTAGTTCCGAAGACCTTTGCAGAAATTAACAAACAAAATACACAGAGCTACAAAGCCATATCCGCGGCGCGGGATCAAAACAACTAAACATAACCTCAAAACTAGTCCCGCCCGAATGTAGACCGTTGATGCGTTGGTGGTGGACTGCATCGTTTACGCCATCTTTGGAGTCATGGTCTTTGTCACGTGATGATAGCGTGAAAGTCAAGTCTATACCCGCCTACACTCACACTCACTCTGCAATACAACGCAACGGTCATTTCCCCAGTTAGAAACAACAATGAGAGTTGGAGCTCTTTAATTCAGTACATAAGACTTTCTTAAGTTCAGTGCCTAATTATTGTCTGTGATCGTCGATCCTGGTAAACTCACCAACTCCTCGATATTTTTAACTGGCTTTGTGTAAGTACCTACTCATAATTAGTCTGAATCTTTTTGACGAATCCATTTATTTTCAACTTTGATCAGTGATTCAAGGACAAAGGTTCCCTTGCATTCTATTTCTGCAAACTGCAGTTATGACTTCAGCCTTGTCAATAATGATTTTTCTGGCCGTGTCTAGCTCTAGAGAGAATAATCGATTCACTTTAAGTCTAGCTTAAACTATTCCTTTGTGATTGTCATCTCTCATTCGCTTAAGTAGAAATTTATAACCTCACTTTCTTGTCATGCGATTGAAGCTGAACGAGAGGAAAATTCATCCCGGTTTTACGATTCAGGAACAATCGATTTGTGAGGAGGCCATGGTCCTTTCACTAATCGATTGTTTCTCATGCACTCAAATGAGATTAATACATGGTTGCCAGATTGCTGGATCCGTTTTTGGCTGGAAGCAATAATACATATGTCTACCTTTTTAAAAACACTCATTCATAACTCCATCACAGAAAAGGACATTTTGCAACTCACACACGTTCAATTCAAAGCTTCTTATTTTTCACTCCCGTTTTCTAGCAAATTAATGTCCATTTCATGAAGTTAAAATAATGTAACTTTGCTTGGCTCTAAATCTCTATGGAAGTGCTATTTGTAATTTTTCTTGGTATTTCTTTCAGAAAGATACTGGTTACTAGAAAAAATCAGCCATGATGTAGCTTTTTCTGCGGAATCCCTTCTAATTATTTACTCGTGTTTGTGAATTCTCGACAATTTGAGAAGGGAAGCTACAGAAAGAAATTGAATCGTCGCTCTGGAGGAAATTTGAAGATAGAAGCCAGATTGTGAATCCAAATTGCAAATTCATCTAGCTCACTGGATCAGGCTGCCACCCGCATCAACTTTTTTTTGTTGTTCAAATCAGTGCGTTAAATTTGAAGAGCTGAAAAACGTGTTAATTCGGAGTTCTTACCAGCTCATTTCTTGTTCTCTTGTGATTTAAATTGATGCCATCGCTTGACAACTGTTATACCACATGATCTTCAAAAATAATTTACTACAGTTTGGTGAGATGTCTTAGCTGAAGCTAAAAAAAGTGCATAGTGTTGTGTTTAAACTTGTGTCATGAAACTAATTCTCCGATTACCGCTTGACGTTCAAACAAGGTGAGTTGTATTTCCATTTAACAGTATCATTTACCATGGTGCCCGCATGCTTGTTTGTTTAAATTTTAATTGTAAACCTGAAATGCCAAACAATTATGGAGTCGTATATTTAAAGATATTTAGGTGCTGCTACAATATCTTATTATGCTATAAAATATTTTTTTTTTGAAGTTGTGTGGGATATATCGTGCTGACATCTCTTGCTCCGCTCAGTCATCTCATAAAGCTCATTCAAACCGCATCAATGCTCCATGCTTGGCATGATGAATTGAAATATGTTTTATTAGATGTAGCAGTTCCAAGGTAAATGTGTTTCAGGCAGAAGGGAGGGTAAAAGCTGCACTTGAACTGTTTTTTTTTTCTTCTTTCTTCGATATTTCAGCCTTTAGAGCATGACCATTTTCAGTATTGGGTTCTGACAAGTAGCGGTATCTGCTTCTGAACTGCATCAAAGCTCATCGGTGAGCGGTTGATTAGCAACGAGTCAAACTCAGCACTAACCAACTGCTCGCCGATGTGTGTTGATGCAATTTGGGAGCACACACCGCTCCTTGTCAGAACCCGATACTCTGAATGGCCCTGCTCTAATTGTTTATCATTTCAAAATTTCAGGTAATTTGAGGTATCCGTTGTCATATACTTAATTTGGGGCAACCTGTGATCTTTTTACGCTCCCAGACTTTAAGTTTGCTCTAAGTGATTCTAGGGGCTTTCTCACAGTACCATGAACCTAGTTACGATTAAATTTTAAGCTATATTTTGCAGGGAATTTTAATGGATAGGGATTGACAACCCCGCGTGAATATTTATTGAAGTTGTAGTTTGCTCTCAACGCTGCGTGCAAGGGTCAACAGTATCGAATATTACTCATTTTCATAAAAAAACAAATTGCATTTGGTGTGGGTAGTGGAGAGTGTGGAGGGGTGAGATGGTGGGGGGGGGGGGTAGGGAGCCCGTACGACTATATATACAATTATACAGGGTGTCAATTAAAAAAGGAGCCAGGCTTAATATCTCGAAAACGGCTCCGAAGTTCGAAAAACGCTGAAACACGTGTTCGATTATTTCGAGGGGGACATCTTTTGAGGGGGTCCCCGATTTCGGGATCCCCCCCTCTGGGGAGCCCCAGGGGGGTCAAGTCCCATATTTCAAATGGGGACCCCCATTTTTTATTTGATAATCGGTAAGAGGGTAAAATTTTAAGACTTTTGGCGCAAACCGAAAGTCGATATCGTTTTTCTTGTTCGATATATCGAAGGTCAAAGTTCGATATGGACCCATCTTCAGAAATTCGTAACTTTCCTTTAAATAGTCCAAATTTCAAAAACTTTGGGTCTAAAATGCTCTACAGAGCAAGCACTTTTCAGAAAAAAATTCAATTTCAACAGAAATTTAGTCAAACTTTGATTTTAAAGCCCCCAAACATTTTTAACGTTTTTGGCCCCCCACGGAGGGCTATCAGAAAAATTCCGAGAGACGACCCCTATCGAGTGATACATCAATCGAAAAGGCGTAACAAACTGAGCATTTTGGCGTAAACCGGAGATCCATATCGTTTTTCATATTCGAGATATCGCATTCTGTAAATCGACATTTGACATTCGATATCTCGAATATGAAAAACGATATGGATCTCCGGTTTACGCCAAAATGCTCAGTTTGTTACGCTTTTCGATTGATGTATCACTCGATAGGGGTCGTCTCTCGGAATTTTTCTGATAGCCCTCCGTGGGGGCCAAAAACGTTAAAAATGTTTGGGGGCTTTAAAATCAAAGTTTGACTAAATTTCTGTTGAAATTGAATTTTTTTCTGAAAAGTGCTTGCTCTGTAGAGCATTTTAGACCCAAAGTTTTTGAAATTTGGACTATTTAAAGGAAAGTTACGAATTTCTGAAGATGGGTCCATATCGAACTTTGACCTTCGATATATCGAACAAGAAAAACGATATCGACTTTCGGTTTGCGCCAAAAGTCTTAAAATTTTACCCTCTTACCGATTATCAAATAAAAAATGGGGGTCCCCATTTGAAATATGGGACTTGACCCCCCTGGGGCTCCCCAGAGGGGGGTCCCGAAATTGGGGACCCCCTCAAAAGATGTCCCCCTCGAAATAATCGAACACGTGTTTCAGCGTTTTTCGAAATTCGGAGCCGTTTTCGAGATATTAAGCCTGGCTCCTTTTTTAATTGACACCCTGTAGAGTTAAATTTACTAGGACAAATCAAGGGCTAAGAAAAAACACGAAAAGTATCGGTAAAATAAACGAGATAAATGCTGTGAAGGAAGGAGAAGAAACATAAAATTCACGTCAAAAAAACACATAAAATTTACGCGAATTTTTACTCATTTTTGGGAGGAATTTGCAGGCAATTTATCATGTATTTTACGGAAAAAACTTGTTAAATTTACGAGAAAAGACCAAGGTATGTGTAAAAGCCACGTAAATTTTACGTATTTTCATCGGTTAAATGAATATCATTTTCTTTCCATTGAAATTTTTTTCGTCTAATTTACCAATAATTTCCGTGTTTTTTCCTTATTCTTTGATAATTTCTCGTTAATTTTACGGAAAATAATGCATATTCTGTGCGAGCAACGAGTTTTTTACGAGTTTTTTTCCAGTAATTTTTACGAGTTTTTACAAGTTATTTCACGTGTTTTTCAAAAAAAAAAATCGTGTTTTTCCCAAGTCGATGCTACTAGGGTATATCGCAGTGCGATTTATACCTTTATGATTATTTTCTGTGATATTTTACTATTTTTCTGTGACATTTTTTTATTTTTTTTTGGAAATTTTACTTGTTTATTAATTCAAAACATGTTTTTTCATTTATTTTCAATTTGTGCCATTATTTGATTCTCGTTCCAGATTTGTTTCGATTTTTTTATTTTTTTATTTTTTTTATTTTATTCTTTTTCTTTTTCTTTTATATAGTAGGCATTTTAAAGAGTATTTATTTTGATTTTTTACAAAAGAAGTAGTTGTCAATCTTTTCCTTATCAAAAATTATTCCTCTTATCTGATCAATTTAAGTACATTATAATAATTGTCATTCATACATCTGTTTTACATTTTTTTTTTACTCTCGCAAAAAGTAGTGTCACAACTTTAAATATCAAATATTGAAATAAAAAGTGGGTTTATCGTAATTAAAAGGTCATATGTGAACTCAGCGCCCCAAAATTAGGTGGGAAGCATGCTTCAAACGTCAATTTTACTACTCTACGTATTTACGGCCAACTGGATAGCGCTTTTGAACCATAGTGTGACGTGGGGTACACTCACATTCCGTAGGGAAATTAAATTATTTATTGAAAAACGCAAACTACGTTCCTGATGCTGAGGCCAGAGCTATCACATTTAAAAAATCAAAAAACAAAGAACAAAACAAACAATTATTCACATCACCTTTACTTTAACTCATGGGCGTAGCCACTAAGGTAATTGACCCAAAGGTGGCCCACCCCAGCTTATTTCAGTTAATTACACGAATTGACGATGTATGGCGTTTGTGGTGAGTAGCAGGATGCTATCGCTTCCCCCACTCCAAAAATCAAGAGCATCGGGTGATTCAGTCGGCGCAGAACAGTGCAACGTCCATTTTCGAAGGTCTTCAGCTAATTTTCACGGAAGTAAACAATCGTAAAAGCTAAGCCCTTAAATTGATTCCACATTTGACTTTCAATTCATCATAGTCATTATAATTGCTGGTGTAACTAGGGTCTATATTCCGTTTTTGAACGATAAAATAGCATTTGTATACTATTTAATGAAATTTAAAAGGGGGTGTTCATCTTTAGGTACATCAAAAATATTAGGGGTGGCCACCTTAGGTGCATGTTTTGCGCGATGTCAAAACTCTACTTTTATTCAAACGTAAATAAAACCTCAAAAACAAGCAAATTTAAAAAAAATTAAATTAACCTATGATAGCCAACTGTTTGAATAGTAAATTGACATACTTATTTAGTTTTTTTTATCTCTCACGACTTATACGTGCATATTGGCCCCAAGCATAGGTATGGCCACCTTTGGGTCACTTACCTTATGGGGCCAGCGGGCCGATCCTTGAAATTCACGACTTTTGGGTGGACTGGATGAGAATGGAAAACGGTGATTGGTGGAGACGAGTCACGTGGTTGCCCAGTCTAATCAAAATACGGAATGGATTAGATTGGTTATCTGGCAGTCTTGGAGTACCCGATAACCAATTAATCTAATCCATTCCGTATTTTGATTAGACTGGGCAACCACGTGACTCGTCTCCACCAATCACCGTTTTCCATTCTTATGCAGTCTACCCAAAAGTTGTGAATTTCAAGGATCGGCCCGCAGGGGAGGGGGGAAGCCTCCCCCTAGAGAATCTGATAGAATCGAATACTTGCTGTGACGAAACGGATCGTTATACAATGACGAAATCTTTAGTCTTGACGACACCAAAACCAGTCCAGTTTACTTACCTTGACTAAATTGTATTATTGCTGTGACAAAATGGTTTATTACGGTAACTAAACATTTTAGTTCAATGATAATTACCCGTGATTTTAACCAAGATCTGTAACTTGTGAGAATCCATTCTGTCGCATCAGAGAATAGGTTGGGCGCGCTTCGTTAAGATGAAAAGGCCATCGCGTTCAAGCAGTGGCGTAGCGTACAATTTGGCAACGTAGCGGTTCGTAAATTGAAGCCCATGAAAAAGGTCGAAGGGGGTTCGATGAACACCTTCGCATTCGACCTTTTACGTGGGTTTAAATGGACACAATGCAACGTTGCCAAACTGCACGCTACGCCACTGCAATCTACCGCCGCGCCTGGCGATTTCACAGAATAATACAATCAGAACGGAAACTCTGTCGGATTTTGAAGCAAAGTCGTTTCGCGTCCGCCATGTTGGGATATAGGATGTTTACATCTGGATTCGCGCGTAAAAAAAAAAAAAAAAAAAAAAAAAAAAAAAAAAAAAAAAATCTGAAAAAAAAGCTAATCTGAACCAGATCATATGGCAGGTGAGCCTGACCACTGATCAGTGACCTCACCACCAGAACTTGAAACTTTTGGAGATTAAAAAGAAATTTTCATAGAACAAAGGCATCGGCCGTGCTTGGTATTAGAGTCTCTCTATTGCTATAGAGTCATCTGACTAAAATATGAAGTATGCTCTTTGTAAGTAAGCACGGAAACTGTCGGATTTTGAAGCAAATTCATTTCGCGTCCGCCATGTCGGGATATAGGATGTTTACATCTGGATTCGAGCTTGAAAAAAAAAATATAGGACACGATCCGCGAAATTTTCATTCTGAAATGCCAATAGAATAAAAGTGAGGGCGGAAACTTAAGATTTCTTTCCAGAATTTACAGAAATAAATGACTTTCAACACAAATCACACACGTCCGCCATGTTGGGATATAGGACCACAGCGTTGCCTATTGGTGCCGTTAAATTCCAAACTTGCTTCCATTGGCTCTTATGGGAGTTTCCGTTCTGATTGTATTATTCTGTGGCGATATGGCCTCGGCGCGGCAGCGGCATGACATGGCAGCGCGGTATTTCCTTTACCTAAACCCAACCTCACCGCTCGCCATAGGGTTGTGTGGGGGTGGATGGGGGGGGGGGGAGGAGGGGGGGAGGAGGGGGGGAGGAGGGGGGAGGGGGCAACATTTTCTCGTGTCGGAAAATTACTCAATCATCTACCGCCGCCGTATGCAGCGTCGGCTGGAAGAATATACTGACTATTTCGATGAGGATCGAGTAGAATAGGCTATTGGTATCGTATATCAAAGCTATAGGAAAACCGTAACAACCGTGTAAGAAGCTCTCGAAAGATCCGTTTAACGAGGAAGGTACATTCGTATATACACGGTGTGACCCCCAGGGATCTCGGATTTCCCTTCATCCTCTCCCTTTCTTCCCACTCTGTCGTCTCTCTCTCGCTGAGCTGCACCTATATGCATGGATTTCGAAATCCCCCTGACCCCTTCCTCCTCCCCCCCTCGCCAAATCTTCGTTACTTTTTGCAGTGGGGAACCTGCTCCGTGATGTATTCCTCTAACGTTACATCGAAGATTAAGTCGTTCGTCGCCGCGACGCAAAATCTGGGCGCGACAATTGATGAGTGTCGCGCGTCTCGCGTGCATTAGAGTCCCTATATGTAGAGAGTTAAGACAAGTGAAATCATGGGCGCCGCCATTGGATGCGATTTTGCACATTTGTTTACATTCTGAGGGCCGTTGTTTTGTTTTGCTCCACTACAAAGATTACAGTTCCGCTAAGTTTGTAACGATGTAATCTTTCCCTGCTTTATAGTTGATCGACATGTATTAACGCTTTTAATGATTCTTTTGAGATTTATATAGACATTCTTGTGGTGCATCATGATTAAAATTAACAGATTCATCGCAAATTAACTGTTTTATCTGTAAAAGACCGTTGGTAAACAAAACAAAAATGCAAAATCGCATCCCATGGCGGCGTCCGTAGAGCCTAAAATTCATCGACCAATCAGAAGTTGACTATACCCTCTTGTCTTAACTCTCTACATATGTATAGGGACTCTAGCGTGCATCATGCCCTATTGCCCTTTGCTGCGCGTTGTATTCTTAGTGCAAATAAATGTTGACAAATTGAATCATTTTAAACCCCGGTAACTGGAACGCGTCAGGGTGACTCCACGATAGTTGGACTTTTAGCTGACGGCGGAGAATTTCATCATCGAAACATTCAAAACATAGGTGATCCGTGAGATCAAAGGTGAGTGTGTTAGTGTTAGTGTGGGTGTGTGTGTGGGGGGGGAGTTTCATACGGACGGTGGCGTAGCCGGGGGGGGGGCGTCGATGAATCAAAGGACACCACAGCTACTTTTTTGCGTGACTCCGTAAAGCGGAATACAAATTGGTATGTTGCGAGTTTTTGGAACACCAACAAAGCATTTGAGCGCAGCTTCATAGAGTAAAATGATGCAAAAGTATAAAAGCGCATAATCCTTTAAAATGGCCAAAGTTCACTTTCCAACCCAAAAACAGCAAACGAAGAGTCACTTCTTCATGCCATCGCTGAATACTGATTGGCCTTGTATCAATTCACTTATTTGAATGCTTGTAAGACGGTTGTTTCCAAATTACTGTTGCGACAGATCACGTATGAAACACACTCACATCACTTATTCGAAAGATGTGCGATTTTTGCTCAATGGGTATACCGCGCGTAGTGACGTCACTAAGCAAACGATTTTTTATAACTTTACACGTGTACGTGTATCTCCAAAACTGGGACACTTAAGAAAAATCAAAGGCACCCTCGTTCTCAGCTCATCAAATACTATCATTTCCTGTATAAAAAACATAAAATGCCAGACCCTTGCTACTGCCCCATTCTGAAAGCGAGTTTTTGTGATTTTTGAGTGTACCTTCATTGTCATTTTTACAGGTTTTTATGCAAGAATCATTTCTACAGTCACCTGTATCAAAAGTTTGTAAGAGCCCCATTGTTCGAATAGGTAACTAGATAGTCCCTCTGGCGGCTCGTGCAATTTGACAACAATGATTTTTCTCCATTTGATTTAATGTTAAAAAATCGATTTGGCAGTGAAGCAGCGCTTCACCAGCATTCGATTGTTTTACATTGAGTCAAATGGAGGAAAAACATTGTTGCAAAATTGCACGAGACGCCACTGGATAGTCCACACGCTGGCATCTATGGTGTAATGCCGTGTTTAAATGTATATTCGAAGAGACAAGATAGCGATTTCCGTGGCGGGCGCGGATAAAGATTGACGCTCTCCCGAGGGACTTGCTGTGGCTGTTACCCGCGAATCCTTGCTAGTTGCTCCATGAATGCGAGTGATGCTCGACGCGCTACGCTGTGGCCCCCGCGCCGAGCACCGTAGGCATCCTGCACGACTCAGCGATTGGCATCTTTGCATTTTGAATTGAAGATCGAAGCAATGTTGCCATTAAAAACTAGTGTATGTTTGATCGATTATCGTTTTCCTGGCTTCCATGTAAACCTGAGCAAAAGTATCGATTCTCAGGAGTTTTAACAGGTTAGTTCACATGAACGTCACTTTTCCGTTTGTTTAGGGAAGGTAGTTAACTGTTCGTACTCGGGGGAGTTGGAATTACATATACGACGGATTGAAGGCGCCAGACGAAATCTCATTTGTTTATACTACATCAAGAATCGTGTTTATTCGGAATCCTGAAACTGGAACAGTGTGAAATAGACTAGAGGAGAAAACCGAGTATATTTGGGCTTGGTCCATAAGGGTTTAATGACACTTCCAAAGAATCGATAATTTTCCACTATGAGAAACATTTTCCTGAAAATTCTACCGGACGTCTGATTAATACTTACGTAACCGACATCCCCCCTGTTTCAAAGAAATACCCATCATTACAACACAGGAATTTCTGTTATTTTATCATGAATTCCTGTTACTTGGTCGGAATTTCTGTTGAAGTAACAGGAATTTCTTGTTATATTAACAGGGATTCGGCAAGACGTCCGTTTACGATCAACATGAAAATTTTCTCCGTTTCCAATGTTTCCATAGGTTAGAAAAGAAATCGATGTAGGTATATCGCGAAACATTAGCCGTGGTATGATCGTAATTTTTTCTTTTTGTTGTATTCAATCTGCAGGAATCTCCTGGACGTTCGTTAATTGGAGTAAGGGGATTACCAGGAAAAGAAGGTAAGGAGGGCTACTTGAGCTTTGAAAGCTAATGATATCCAGTAGTACGGGTATTTTAAATTCCAAATTGCCGATAGTACAATTCTTCCGTATATGTTATCGTTTGTATGACAAATCAGACGACAAGCGCACGAAAAATAAATTACGACCATGAAACTGTGAAAAGTCATTTCGCCTCGTCTTACCTTTACTTGTGGGTAAGACGGGGTACCGCCTATCCTTTGTAATCGGGGTAGGAACCCCTGAATTTTACTGAAAATTCAAAAAGAAATCTCAGTTTTGGATTTTAAGAAATTTAATGCCATGAATGTCGTTGTGAAAGTCAAGTAAAAAGAAACAAACTTTAGTTCTTTTTTTTTTAAAAAAAAAAATCTTAAATTATTGATACATTATTTTGAAAGCAGCTCACCATATTTTGCAACTCAAGAGAGCCGATGGTCAGTGGCGTAGCGTGCAATTTGGCGACGTGGTATTTTGTTCATTTAAACCCATGTAAAAAGTCGAATGCGAAGGTGTTCACCGAACACCCAACACTTCGATATTTTTCGTGGGTTTAAATAGACGAGCTGCAACGATGCCAAATCGCACGCTACGCCCAGAGACAAATAGAGACGGAGCACTAACTGGCTGCAGCAGAGGCACTCAGAATTCTCGCGGTTTCAACAAAACAACAGTCAACGTCACATGGTGTTGAATGGTGAGCACCCTCCTCTTCACTTCCCCTCCATCCCCCCGTGTTTTCCGAATGTCACCATTCAACACCATGCGACAGCTCAAGGTGTTGACTGTTGTTTCACATGTTATTTTGTTGAATCCCCGAAAATTCAGTGTGCCTCAAATCTTTCCTATGTATTTTATCGTAGTGCTCCGTCTCTATTTGTCTCTGGCTACGCCTCTGACGATGGTCCATGGCAAAGATTATCAAGCCGTAGAACTTTAACTCTGAGTAAAATTTCCTGTTGCCGCGGCCGTGAGATACCGGGATACCGGGATGCCGGTAACCGTAACTGGAAATTCCGGCTACAGTTACTAGAATTGCCGGTTAGGCAAGAATTATATAGACATCTTCTTACGGCAACAGGCAATTTTTCTCAGTGTTTGAATGTGTTTAATCTTTACCTGCTTTTACTAGTCTATTATTTAAAATGCAGTTCTAACTCGGAACAAATAGGTACTTGCAAGTGATAATTCGCATCTGATGCGAAGTTTTTCGCACTGCGCTTAAAATCCGTCAGCAAATTTGAGGTTGTCTCGCTATTCTCTTAAGGTATAAACACCGCAGTAGCCGGCCTTGCACCTCTAAATTTTGCACCAGTACCCAACACCGTTAAACCCGATTCTGAGAGTGACTTTCATGCTTTTTTAATGTTATTCATCGCCATTTTTACAGGTATTTATGCAAGAATCAGCTCTGCAATCACCTGTAGCAACCCTTTGCAAGAGCCCCATTGGCTAGCTTAAATCTGTAATTTTACCCTACTCACTCATCGCGTTTCGGCACCAAACATGGAGATGTTGCAACACAGTCCATGTATTTTTGCGGTCAAGACATGGTGGTGGCGAGCAATCTGAGACGAGGAACATATGCAAATTTGCTCCACACGCAGGGAACGAACTCGCGGGACGAGACGGGATGGAACGGAATTGGACAAAACCGCGGTAACGGGGAACAGGCGCACCTCTCTGTCCGTCTCTCTCCCTCCCCCCATCACTCTCTCTTTCTCTCTCTCTCTCTCTCTCTCTCTCTCTCTCTCTCTCTCTCTCTCTCTCTCTCTCTCGCGTCCCTCTTGCTCTCGCGATTCAATGAAGATCCTTGCGGAAGATAAATATCTTGTAGCTCTTCGACATCAACAATCAGCTTCGCATTATAAAATATAAATCTTTATTAAAGACGTGTCGCCGTCGCTGCAGCCGTCAGCAATTCAGCAATTCAGCGTGGAGAGCAACCCAACCAATACAACGTGTGCATCGGCGAGTGTCGGCGGCGTCAATCAATTACCCGCGCGGCGACGGCGCACCTAGGGTTTAAGATAAAATGCTATGGCTAATCGGACGCCAATCAAAATTAAAACTCGACAATAAACTCTTACTATACAAATCCATGATAAGGCCAATATGGGCCTACGGTTGCCAACTATGGGCGTGCGCTGCTAAAAGCAACATTCGTCAGATAGAAATTACGCAAAATCTAATTTTGAGGCAAATATCCAATGCCCGGTGGTATGAGAGTAACAGTGATATTAGGGCTGAACTCGGAATAGAAAGCATTGAAACGTACATCTCTAGGATGTACAACAATTATGAAACTAGACTACATGCCCACCCAAACCCGGAAGCGGTTATGCTCCTGGATTGGTGTGGAGATGTAAGAAGGCTAAAAAGAAGGAAGCCACACGAGCTCTCCACCCCGTATTTTATAAAAGTTTAGAGCGCGCCTTGGCCTGTTTTTACCGCCAGAGACCATCTCTTAGATAAGTGAGAATTCATGAGAAAACAAACAGCATGAATGTAAATAGCTATACTTGTTAAGTTTTTCCCACTTTTTACTGAATCATTTTTATATTTAGTTCATTTTATTTTTGTCTATTTATTTAATTATTTGTTTATTTTTTAGATTTAACTTCTTTTTATTTTTATTTTTATTTTTATTTTTATTTTTATACCTATCCTTTGTATAGAATTTTATTTTATTTATTTTCATTTTTATTTATTTTGTTTTTATTTTTTATTTTTATTTTTATTTTTATTTTATTTATTTATCATAGATAAAAGTGGATGTTACTATGTATCACCGATACGATAAAATCAAAATTGTATAGACTAGTAAGTAAGTCTGAAATTTGTATGTACGAATCTGTTAATTGTGAAATTGTACAAAAAAAAAAAAAAAAAAAAAAAAAAAAAAAAAGGGTTTAAGATTAATGGAAAGTGGCCAAAAATCAATGAAAACAAGTCATCAAAAATCATCGTATTTTATCCTTTAAAGGGGAGGATAGGGGGTAAAATTTAAAATGTTGACATTTCCATTTTATAGTGTTATTTATTAGGTTTAATAGGTTATGTTTTTCTGATTGAAATGGTGTAGGTATAACATAATGTACTTGGGATGTTTTATGTATTTTTAACAATTTTTTTTAAAAGTAACAGGTCCCTTATCAAGGGACCCTTAACAAGTCCCTTCTTTTCTGTGTTACCGAAAGTTCCTTATTTTCAGCTTTGGGTACAGTGTACACTGTTCTCAGGAACTAACTGTGCTATCTTCATTCAGTCTCTTTTTTTTTAAATGACCAGAAAATCAATCTGTATCTCTGGTAGTAAAATAAAACATGATCAATGCATGCTTTTTTAAGAAATATCATTTGAAGCTCAAAAAATTAACAAAAAAAATCAGATTTTTTTGAACTTTGATGAAAGCTCATTTGTCTCCAACCAAATTCCATAAAGTTACTACCACATAATATCAACATGAATATTAATGCACATGCAAAATCTCAAGTCTGTATATCTCAATTAGTTCCTGAGAAAATTGTACCCAAGGTTGACACAAAATAACATGCATTTAAATGGACTCCCTATTCTCCCCTTAAGCTTTATTTACGAATTTCCAGTGCCATTCTTAGGTTAATATTATCTTTTACAAGTGTAAACTGTGATTATAATTGGTCTTAAAAGTTTCTAAATGATAAATTATTGACGAGCAATTTACTTCCTGATTTTGTTGCCTTTTTTTGACCATCTCGGACCACAGTGCGGTGGCCTATGGGTTTTCGCGCGCGTATTCAAACTCGCATTCGCACCTTTCGCGATATTTGAATTACTTCAACCTTATTCTTTATTGAGGCGGTCGTCGGAAAAAAATGACTAACCAGAGCTTTGCCGGAAAAATTTGATAGAACCTTAATTCCGGGATTTCTTGGAAAGAGCTGACCTCTTAATTGTTTTCTGGGCTATTCTCTGGAGACTCGGGGAGACTGCCTCGGCCAGTCTCAACGCGCGTGTTTCATGCGGCCAGGGGCGGACTGGGGAAAAAAGGCTCGGGGTGCTAGGGCCCGGGATTTGGGAAAAGGGGCCCGCACTATGTACTGGCCCAGAGGGGAGGGGAGTGGACATGGAAGGGCCCGGGGTGCTGCAGCACCCCGGCACCCCGGCCCAGTCCGCCCCTGCTGCGGCTCCTGTGAAATGGGTCTGTTGCAACGATATAGAGTATTTAATCTAATGTAAAATCGCCTGAAAAATCCATCGGTGGCATCAGAAAGTTATAAAATGCAATAATAAACTCACAAGAGGCGTTTAATGAAAATCCAAAATGGCGGACAAATATCGAGCGATCTGTATGCATGCACGTGAACATCGAAGGATGGCCAACTTTGACAACCTCACTAGAGGCAGAGGTTATGTGCTTGTTTACGCTTTGATGGGTTGTGATCGATATTGTGAGATTGATGGCTATATCCTTGTATGTTCGTGGTGCATGCATACAAATCGCTCGATATTTATCCGCCATCTTGGATTTCATTAAACGCCTCTTGTGAGTTTATCATTGCATTTTGTCACTTTCTGATGCCACCAATGGACTTTTCAGGCGATTTTATATTAGATGTAACACTCTTAATCGTTATTGTAGCAAAAGTTTGCAACAGACCCATTGCATGCAAAATAAAAGGTATACTTACACTACACCACTTACCTAAAGCCGACATGATGTTTGTTCGGTCCTCAGGTTTTCAAATACCTACGTATGTTGATTATGATATGTCCTGCGAAAAGAGCTTAAGTATAAGCATTAAAAAAGGAACATAAATGTTCCGCTTGAGCGAGGAGCTTCAAATGAGAACTAGGGATTTTCTTTATCAGGATTGCGGTTTGGCTCGATTTGAATGGAATTCTCCTCTAACTCGACTGTGGTTCCATCGGTGGAAAAAAAGGCAAACAGCCTAGTCGAATTAAGCAGTGTATGAACTCAGACCATTTACCAAAATACTCTGACAAAGCTGTAACATTTTCGTCTGTCTATCATGGAGTCCCTATATGTAGAGAGTTAAGACAAGAGGGTAGTCAACTTCTGATTGGTCGATGAATTTTAGGCTCTACGGACGCCGCCATTGGATGCGATTTTGCACTTTTGTTTTGTTTACCAACGGTCTTTTACAGATAAAACAGTTAATTTGCGACGAATCTGTTAATTTTAATCATAATGCACCACAAGAATGTCCATAAATCTCAAAAGAATCATTAAAAAGCGTTAATACATGTCGATCAACAAAAGCAGGGAAAGATTACATCGTTTCAAACTTAGCGGACCTGTAATCTTTGCTGTGGAGCAAAACACAACAACGGCCTCAGAATGTAAACAAATGTGCAAAATCGCATCCAATGGCGGCGCCCATGATTTCTCTTGTCTTAACTCTCTACATATAGGGACTCTAGTCTATCAGGGCTGTAACTATACCTCTTGGGGCGCCGCGCCGCGCGGGGGCAAGACGGATTACGGAGACCAGGGACCCTCTTTTATTAAGTAACGTGATCATCAGGGTCGGAAAAGCCCCACTATTATAAAAAAAATATTGTTAGGGGCCCACAAGCCTTCATGGACACCGGGGCCTTATGGTAGTTACGGTACTGCTGTCTATGGAATCACCGATTATTTTGCGAACGAATCGCAAAAATAAAGTGTTTTTTTTTGTTTTTAAGATCAGCTGCTTAAAATATATATATGTTTCAGCCAATGTAACTGCCGAGACAGTTACATGAAATTAACTTTGAATTAAAACTTGTCCTTGAAAATAAGTGTCAAAAATTTTACTTGTCCCACAACTTACAGTGAGCATTATTTATTTTAGATTTTTTTTTAGATGCCCTTGTGGCGCTAAGTATTTTGCTTTGTACCAGTAGCGGCTCGTGCAATCTGGCAACAGCGCTATTTTGCCATTTAAATCTGTGCTAAAAGATCGATTCTAGGTGAGGCACAGCGCCTCACCAAAGAATCGATTATTTTACATAGGTTTAAATGGAGGGAGTCCATTGTTGCCACATTGCACGAGCCGCCACTGCTTTGTACGAACGTAAACACTAGGGAAATCAGTCACGAACGTTGAATTCTTTGTCGGGCAGAGCAGCTACTGTCTGTGCCCTAATGGCTGAGCGTGCGTTCTTAATACAATCAGAAGTGTTTTTTTTTTTTTTTTCTTATCATAATAAACGAACTCTTTTTTTTTAGAATTTCAAAGGGGGGCAACATGTCTTAAAAAGCATTCGAAGCTGTGGGATTGCACTTCATAGAATTTCCCTTCTTCATTCTACGTCAACACGAACCTTATGCTATACTACTCCCCTTCAGAGCCACTGCGCCAGGCCGACCCCCCCCCCCCCCCCCCCCCGCTTCGACCGCACCAGGAGACGGATGGAGCATGCTCGCGGGGAAGATTACAAAATAGGGCTCTCGCGACTGCGACTGTTGGGTTTTAAAGCACTTGCACTTGCTCCGATGGAAAAAGAAACTGTTTTCATGTTTAATGTTTTTAATCCAAGAGTATGCTCTTCTGCTCTCCGCAGAAAGGTCGCAATGCATTTCTTTTACGCCAACACTCAACAGGGTTGTCAGCTAGCCCAGCCAGAAGACGTATATTCGATCTCGACCCCCAGACTCAGTCACTCAGAAAAATCAGGAAAACCCACTTCGGTAGCGCTGGAAAAGCCTTTGGTCAATAAATGACCAAGAAAATTACTTAAGTAGAGCGAACCAATTAAATCTTTTGTCCACCTAACCAAAGGTTTTGTAAAAAAAAAAAAAAAAACTTGAATGAAATATCTTTATAGTTTGCCTCGTATACCAAACCTGCGCGGTTAGGCAAACCAAAGAAATCGGAAAGATTGGGTCTGCTCTATACCAAGTCTTTTGCTGCGTCCTTTATTTCTCACAGGTTTTGTCGCAGCGCTACCGCAAAATCGGTTTCTTCTGTTTTTTCCCCCTGTGATGGTCGATTTTTTCATGAGCCATAATTGTGAGAGAGATTTCTGTAAAGTCCCTGTATACCTACAGCAAAAAAAAGTCTGCGGTTTTGTGAGCAATTGAATTCCAGGAGGCTGCCCAAGGAGGCGTCCTTACACGTGCGCGTATGACACGGATGGCATCCGATATTTGTCTTTAAGACAGTTTTAACAGAAATGCACTGAGAACCCTGAGCTTTAAGCTCCACGATAGACTAAAAATCACAGACGGTATACCTCGTATATGCAATGGCGAGACTGCTTTATATAATAACCCCCCCCCCCCCCCCCCCGTTTATGTTACCTTGATCAGAACGAGGGTGGAAAGTGCTGCTTTTTCACTCTCCTATAAAAAACACGGTGCTAGGCAGTTGCCTGGTTTTGCACTTGTGGCATCGATATGCGGCATGATACAGTCTAATTTTAAAGCATCGTCTTCAATATTTTGATCGGACCAATGAAAATGAACCGGGATGGACATTAGAGGAAGCAAAGTTTGTGTAATTTTCAATAATTTTCTGATGCAGCTCTGTGCTCTGCACATGCGACTCTTTAGAATTTTATGCATCAGTCTTACTTTGACTGCGTGAGAGTCTGAGAATTTGAAGAACATGGCGCAGCGTGCGATCTGTAAACGTTGAATTTTGTCCATTCAAACCTGTTAAGAAGGTCAAATCCTAGGGTATTCGCCCAAGTTCAATCATTTTCAGGCGTTTCAAATGGATAAACAGCAACGTTGCCAAATTGCAAACTTCGCCACTGATTGTGAGTGTGAGCTTCAGCCCACATCACATATTCAATCAAAGATCGCCAAAATCTCTGATGCGTGGTTTTGCATTTAAACCCGAAACTACGCGGGAAAGTGTCAAATAGATGAATGACCGCGATACTTTTTTCTTTTCTTTTAAATTTAAATTGGTGTTTTCAGAAATGGGTCTGTTGCGAACTTTTGCTACATCAATATTACTCATTGTTTCTAACGTTAAATTCTGCGAAAATAACGATGCATATTAAAAACTTTCAAAATCTACTCATTAACTCAGAAAATACCTTCCATTTCAAACAACCCGCGCTACACGAAACACTATATCACCGACTTATACTACATAGATGGAACCATCTCGTTTATGTAAACATGAACAGAACTTACAAACTTTGGAATGTTTCGTTTAGATGCATACATTTGTAATATTATTTTGTAATCTTTGATAAGCCGAAAAGACCAGACAGCGAATGCAGCTTATATTTCACGTATTAAAAAAGAAATTCCATCATTCTGTAGTTACGATGTTGTTTACTTATGCACGGTGGCTCAGTCTAAGTAGTATAGTAAACCGGTGCAAATAGTGTCTAGTATAGCGCAGGCTGTTTGAAATTGAAGTGATTTCCTGAGTTAATGAGTGGATTTTTAACGTTTCCAATGTGCGCATCGTTATTTTCGCCAAATTTTACATAAGAATCAAGGTTCTGTATTGTTGTAGCAAAAGTATGCAACAGGCCCATTACGTCGATCCAGAAAAAAATCATTTTGATTAGACAGTGACGCGTCGATTCTATAACCGCCGAAATTTCTGGTGCATGTTTCAAAAAATTCCCAAGATCAACAAAAAATGTTGTCATAAATATTTGATTTATGGTAATTTGGCAACATTGATCGGCATCGGATCGCGTCGCATCTCTTTTGATAGTTTGATGTCATCACAGCGTCGCGTCGCGTCGCGTCGCGTCGTTTCGTCGTCACCGTGACACTCGCATCTCTTTGTCTTTGTCTTTTGGGGGCTCCCGTCGCACTTTTCGTCTTGGGGGTTAAAAGTGCGTTCGGGTGGCTAAAGGGGTGGGGAGGGGGCAGATGGGTAGGAAAGGGGGGGGGGAGGAGCACGGAGAGAACAAAGAAAGAACGTGCGCTCTTGTTTACGACAGTAAATCCCCCCCTCTACCCTCCCGGCAACCATTCACTAGCCTCCTCCAACTCTTACGCTATTTTCTGTGCGTGCAACGTTCGCAGAGTTGTCAACTTTCATTCATATTCAAAGTGTTCATTAATTAATTATTATATCGTCGTTGTCTAGCACAGGGGTACAGAAAATCTTCGATCACGCGATCGTACGATCGCGTGAAAATTGTGGACACTGCCTGGAATTTTTTTTTTTTTTTTTTTTTTTTTTTTTTTTTTTTTTTTTTTTTTTTTTTTTTTAATACTTTGACTAACCAAATAATGTCAATTGGGTTAATCCTACATGCTAGGTCAGGCTAAATTTTGAGTGAAAGCGCTGTTTTAAGCCAAAGTTTTTGTTAGCGCGTTTAAATAAGCACAAAAAAGTCAACAAAAATTGTGGACACCGTCCTCTGTGTGTGTGTGAAAATTGTGGAGGCGAAGAAGATTCTGCACCCCTGGTCTAGCATAACTCGGTTTGGCGCATTTTTAGGCAAAACTGAGGTACTTAGTTTATTTTTCTAAATTCTTCTTTTAAAAACGCTAAATTCCTCGAACAATTTTGAATTAATATAGGCGAAAATTAAAGGATGGGATGAAACTGAAGATTTTCAGCTTGCAAAGTATAACACCGGGTCGGTCATTATAGTTTGCAGTAGCTTCCTGCCTCATTCATGATTTTAGAAACTTATCTCTAGAGAGGATTAATAAAAATGTTTCAAATGTTTCCAACATGTAAAAGGCGTGGAAGTCTAAAATTCTGTTGGAAACCAATGGAAGACTTCGCTCAGAAAATGTTTTGTGAGGTTTTGATAAAATCTTGATTAAAATTAAAATCCATCCTCGAAAATATGAAAGGGCCATGCACATGAGTGCCACGACTTTTATGGAAACTTCCAGTGGTGTCGTGGTCAGTTTGACAACGCCGAATTTGGTACATTTAAATAACGCATAAAAAAGCTCGAAGTATTGGATGTGCACAAGGCACTCCCTCAAATCGATATTTTGCATGGGTTTAAATGGACGAAATGCAGCGTTGCTAGATTACACGTGACGCCATGCACTGTCTCTCTGACTCAATAGCTCTCATCATCAGCCGGCATACAAGGGGAAAAATTATGTAGGAAAAGGAAAAGGGACTTGCCAACTACACGCTCTCCAACAAACTTCAATGGAACCAGCAGATTTCGAAGTTATTGTGCACAAATAAGTAAACGCAATTAACTTACCGTGTGCCTACTCGATTGCCGCGCCGGTGTTTCGGTAGTTTTGTAAGGTTAATTTCTAGAATTAATCACCAATGGAATTGGATATGAAGAATTGCATCGGAGAATGACGGATTACTGAACTCGGTGTTGTAGTAAAGTATGTAAGTGCACTTGAAAATATTTCAATCCGTTAGGTTTTCTGTACCGTTGCAATACTCTGGCGAATTTTGGAACGATGCGACAGCCAGCGTTGCCAGGTTTCAGGTCAACATCTATATATTTTGCATTAACTCCATGATGTGAGGGGCGAGGCAAGAGGCGGATCCAAAAATGAGGTTGTATTTCTCTTTCATTCAGCCCATTTGAACGCATACGTTACGAAAAGACGTATAGATAGAAACTAAAGTAGCCCGTGATAGCCTCTCCCTCTATCCTTAGCTACCCCATGCATTCTTATGGAAAAAAAAGAGAGGACCAAACATTCCGTGCTCCGCCTTTAATGCGGGAAGTTATTTACGGGTTGAAGTCGTATAAACTTGGCAACACGCACTACTATGTTGAAATTGGCAACCTTGATGCAGACTGACAATGAATGTGAGAATACGTGTAATGCTTTCATTGTGCGTTTCCTTCGTTATACGCTTTCCCCGGTACATCTTCTTACACGGTCTCATTGTGATGAGTCATTATTTTGTATAATATTATTAATTAACCGAATTTTTCAAGCTCACTGATCGAGTATAAAGAATTGAGCTTACACCCTTGGTTAAGGGTAAAAAGTGTCGCTATGGCTTGGGATTAAAGGGAGAGGTGTAGTGGCCGGTGGGGTGTGGTGTAAGGCAGGGCCTTAAAAAATTCCCCAACATTTTTTACAAGGACTTAGTTTTAGCATTTGACGGGAACTTTAGCTAGAGTATTATAGTTTGACGCGAACTTCGATTCAAGTTTTAGTGTTCAATGCCTTTACCATTTATGATGCGACGTTGCAATATCTTTTTAGTTTTAGGATTTTTATGGGCTGTGCTCGATACATCGAAACGCATTTCGATTATTTCTTTGCGCTTGTGGGCTATTAAAATTTTGCGCTTAAGGGCTGTCTCATTTGCGCTTTTGGGCTCTGGATTTAGGGTATTTGCGTTTATGAGCTATAGCCTCTAAAATTTCAGTCCACATCAAAGTTGTGATAAATGAGGAAAATTAGCCTTGACAAATACGGAACCCGACTCGGCATCATAGATTCCACGCTAATATCAGCCAAACCAGAGACAATATATAATAGAGACCACGCACTATCTATCTTGCCCATGTTTGCGCGCGGTGGCAACTTTTTTTTCGGGGTCTCAACAGAACACCGCTAACATGGTCCATACGTTGACTGATGAGAAACATCGTTGAGATTTTTGCCCAGTGAAGCCAGATGCACCGAAATTGCATCAGTCAACGTATGGACCGTGTTGGATGGTGCACTCTCATGCTCCCTGTGATTAATTCCTGTTGAGTCCCGAAAAATAAGTCAGCCACCGCGCGCACGGCTAGTGCGTGGTCTCTATTATATATTGTCTCTGAGCCAAACCCACCCTCTATAGATCAACATCGACCTCTCAGTTCAGCAGTCAGCACTTCTCTAATATGGTGTTAGGTACTGCGCTGCATCACTTTCTGCCCAAGCCGCGGGCGCTAGCAACGCGCGGCGTCCGCAGACCTTGGAATAGAGGGTGATTATTTCGCGAAGGGTGGGTGAGTGACAGCATGTTTTCAAATGGTGTGTGTCATTGATTGATACTTTTTTAAGAGTAGGGTAAAAGCGGCTCGGCTCGGCTCAGTAGTGTCACGGTGTGTACGCCCCCTTCTTCTCCCTCCCCTCCCCTCCCTCTCACCCTCCCCTCCTCTCCCCTCCCCTCCCCTCCCCTCCTCTGTAGGATTACGTATGGGCACGTCCGTGCGGGTTCCCTCGATGGTCTCACTGCATTGTTGTAAGATCGAGTGAAATTAATATTTACAAATCTCATTTAAATCCATATAAAATGTGAGCATGTTACTGCACGATGTGGCAACCTTCATTTCATCAGTGTTGTCAAATTGTGCAGTTAAATCTTCACATTTTTCTTAGATTTAAACAGTATTTGAACATTTTTATGCATGATCTGGCAACCGGGGCCACAGAATACTTTCCGCATACTGGCGACGCGACGGGAAGAAATCCCGTAGTACAAACCGTGCAGCACAGCTGATTCAACACGCACTTGCATCGCGTCGGATGGGTTGCGTCGTTGATGAATTCAGGCGCAAGTTGAGGGTTGAATCGTTCAAATTTGTCCCTGCATTATTGTATCGGTTGATGATTATTATAATCACCGAAGACTGTCCTCTCCTCGGCTATCCCTCTTCAGAAACGAACCCTTCCTGACGTTAAAATCAATTTTTCCATGCAACGCGGTGTATAGAGTTTTGTTTGTTCTCCAAGCCTACCACGCGCCCCGAGTTTTCCTCGGCTCTGAATTTTGTCAATGAGTTTGAACGTCATTTGTATATGACTTGAAAAAAAAAGGTTGCTCCGACGAAGTAATCTTTACCGCGTTTGCCAGCCTATACTTATTTTTTTAAAGCACGAATCACTTAGTTTGCATCGAGCTATACCTAACGCAGCAACGCGAAGTTGGAAAAGGGGAAAAGTAGGAAATAGAGGGAATCAGTCACATTTTATTAGAGTGAGTATTTTGTTGGATCCTATTCCCTTGAGATAACTTGATGTCTGGACAAATTGTTTTGATCTTTTGAGTTCTTTTTAACATCACTATAAATCATAACTTTTTCGGTTTTTTATACTATGGGTTATTATTAAATTGGTTAGGTTATTGGTATCATGTTTACTTCTCTCCTATTGTTCTATTACTTCTATTTAATATTTAAGGAATTTAAAAAAACAATATTTTATGATCATTTTTTACCTCGTTATAGTCAGAGTATTTATATTAATCTCACGCTGATGTCTAAATTTCCGCCTTCCGATTTTGGAGATAGGAGTGAAGCAATATCTACATCCGATTTTGATGCCAACTTCCCAATTTTAGTGAATCTACGCATTATATTTAATAGTTGCACAAGCTTTTCGTTGAAAGTTTCGTTCCGTGAAAATTCAATGTCTTTATGATGTAACCAACATTATTTCATTCGGGTGGTGGCACCCCCCCCCCTCTAGATTTGGGGGAAAGAAATCAATTTCAATTTTTTTTCTCTCTTTTTTTTCGTATCTTTTGATCCGACGTAGCCGCAAGCCTTGTTAATTTGCGTGCTATAGATTCGACTTGTTTATGTCTGCGCGTTTACTTTATTAATATACGCTGAGAGCGGCATCCTGTTTTGAACTTAAAATTTCTAATCTCACAAACCCTTATCCATCCCTCCAAAGCTCATCTATGTCTAGACTTGGCGGGAAAAAAGGGTTGGGAAATGAATATTCAAACGCGTCACCCGTCATTTTACTCATTGGGGACTAATTTGCCAACTCCCCTCTTTATTTCTTTTCTCTATACATCGATCTGAAGACGACCTACGTTCTCGAACGAGACTTTGATTTTGTGCCACCGCAACATATAGACATAGGCATCAGAGAGCTAATAAACTTGCACCTCTCACCACAGCACCACTCCAATTAACTTCTGTTGGTGTAATTTGCGCATAACGGCGTGACCGAAATTGAATCGCGAAATTGGATGAATTAATTAAAGCGGCTAATAGAACCTCTCGTTCGGCATAAGTCTCGCCTATAATTGAACGATTATGGCGCCCGATTGCGGGCCTTACCGGCATTTCCGATAGCAAAATCCACAGGCAATGGATTTGCTCTTAATTACGCTGCGAAGCATATAGACTACCAGGGATAAATGTACCTCGTATAGACTACCAGGATAAATGTACCTTGGCCAGAGTATGAAATATTGCAATATGCAAAAAGCACACGGCGCAGTTTTTCTTTTGAAAGTATCAAAGACTTGGTCATAAAGAAATAAGTAGACATGAAAAATATCATCGGAGCACTTGTAAAATAAAAAAAAATAAATGAAAAAGAAACGAAAAATAAACAAACACAAAACACTAACGTGATACAACTAAGCAGGCAAGGAAAAAAAGTAGAAAATTCTGTCACGGTATTTATAGTATACTCGCATAGTCGCATATCACATTACATTATAAAACACGGTGACAAAAAACTGTCAAAAGATTGCATTGCTCTACTCCTAAATTCAAAGACAGCTTTTATTTGCGCGGGCTTAGTAGTGGCTGAGGGCAGTATAATAATGGGGGATTCCCATCTAACAAGACTGTAACTCCATCAAAAAGTGTCCAATAAGAGACGACTTTCATTTGACACCGGTGTCACTATGTGTCACGGTACCATTCATCGGATGTGGGTCAATTCTCTGATGACTAATTACTCTGTGAATCATCCTTGTCAGCATAGAGAGAGTGACGAAATTGAGATAGAAATTTCCCATTATTACTGCCCTCAGCCACCATTACGCTCGCGCAAATAAAAGCGTTCATTGAGTTTAGGAGTGGATTTCGGAAATTTTTTGTGCTGACATATCGTTTCGGAGGTTTTTACACCAGAATCGACTATTAAATAGCTCAGAGCAAAAGTGTGTGCAACAGCCCCATATTAGGCAATTTCCCTCCACGCGTAACACCTACCTACAGATATATTTATCAAAACATAAAACTAACTCTTAAACTTTAAAAACTTCCCATTGATTATTTTTTCCCCGTCACTAACAACACTTTATTGGGGATGACAGAAAAGCGAGATACTAAAAGGCTTTTTACCTTATTGGCAGAAGCCGTTTCTATCAAGAATTCTTAACCTCTCGTGTGATATGTAGGCTACCCTTTTTCTTGACGCTCATCCTACACGCTTTTCTTGGGGGTCGACCCCTAAGGTGGGCCGAAAAACACGAATTTTCGAAATTTTATTGGGCACACTCGCCAAATTTTTATTTCAGCCGAATGATTCACGAAGATCTTTCGTTTTTTGAAAAATATTGATATTTAGGGTTCCCTCCAGCCCCCCAAAAATCGGAAAAATCGCAAAAAACCACATTTTTCGGCACGTTTGGCAACACTGCTCAAAAACGACTGCAGATATCGTTCCGAAACTTATTTTAAATGAAAGCTCGTACAATTTCACACCAGGTAGGTGCCCAAAAGTTTTAAAAAGTCGACATTTTGACGAAAATACGCTCAATATACAATTAGCCCCCCTAAATACCCGAAACTGAGGGAATATCATGTTTTTATGAAGTTTGGAAAAACTGCGATAGAATATGTACATAAATCGTTTTGAAAACATAAATTATGTTAAAAATCGTAAAAGCTCATGCAAAAAAGTCGTAGTGCTTGAAAATAAATTCAATACGGAGGCTGAAATCAGCCTAAGAGCGCGTTTCGACCCCGCCGAACGTCACCAAGAATGAATGCTCTTCCCGGTATCCCGATAGCTTTACGCAAGGAGATATTACAAACCTTTTTTCTCGAATTCGGTGAGGTGGTAGGACTAAAAAAATACCATTCAAGCCAAAAATGATGCGCAAGAATTATGAGTTCGATCGGACCACGGCAATATAGGCCCGGCCGGCGATCTAAAAATTTCGATTTTTGTACTTACGGTTCTGAATTCCCGTATTTGGAGCCTTTTTCGAATTTGCTTTTTGCTTTATTTGTTTTTCTCTCCTTGAAATAATCAAAAATGAAGATCTACCAAGTGGTGTTTCAAGAATAGTACTATGGGTGGGAAATCGATGATTTCAGAGGAGGTCATGTTAGGGAACAAAATGGGTGTGTAGAAAATTTTTACTGAGGCTTATTTATGTAGGGTCAATTCTTGTTTGAAATCGCGTAAAAATCAAATTGAAAGCATCAAAAAGTCTCTAGATCTGCTCATGAACTCACGTGTAAAGAGTGGAAAGACCAAGATGGCGGTCGAATGAGCGAATCAACACTAGCACCATTCGAGTGGCAAAGATGGCCGCCGAGGCATACTGTAAACTAGATGTTTGCCTGGAGTTTCCTTTTCAGAATTCTGGCAAATCGACATAAATCGGGATGATTCACCATATTAATTTTAAACCATACCGAGAAAATAAAATTTCCCTGATTAAAAAAAGACTCAGAATGACACAAAATGCAGGTAAAGGGAGGAAGTGAGATGTTTGTTTACATTTTGACTAATAATATAAATTGCCGGCTGCCGTCATCGGTCATCATTTAGTGCTCGTCGTGCATGCATATAATTTTTTATTTTCTATTCATTATTTATTTGTGTGTTGGTGCTCGCCCATTCGACCGCACCGTCTTAGGCTTTCCTTTAAATGCGTCATTTGTGGGGGGTTTGCGAGTTTTTGAGAGACTTTCTGATGCTTTCAATGTGATTTTTACGTAATAATGTTACACAAGAATCGATCCTCCATAATGCTGCAGTAAAAGTTTGTAATGGATCCATTGACAATTATTTTAACGGTTTCAAGGGAATATTCCGGGTCCTAGAGTCCTATTCTGAGAACACTTTTTGGCACATTCCGGTATATAAGTAAAAGTTAAAATATGCATTCAATAAACGGTGATGATTGTCTTCGGTAAGCACAATTCCTAAACGGCATAAAGAAATACGAGTGTGCAAAATCGATTTTTTTCTCCACTGATTCGAGTGAATTGAACGAATTTTCAGAGTGGTCACGTCCACCTACATGACATCATCGTACTCTTTCAAGTCTCATCGTACCGTAAACTTTGAGTTCCGTGGCGTAGCGACGAATCTGTCCGGGGGGGGGGGGGGGATGTCCGGTCAAATTCCTCTGAAAACGTAAAAAATACCTTTTTCAGGGCAAAATTGGGTCCCCCCCGGGGGGAGGGGAGGGGAGCAGACCCCCGGGACCTTCTCCCCTGCTACGTCATTGTATAAGTAACTTGAATGTTTGAATAAAAACGAACTCAAATTGCCGTGGAAATACGAGGATTCAGAACCACAAGTACAAAAATCGAAATTTTTAGATCGCCGGCCGGGCCTATATTGCCGTGGTCCGATCGAACTCATAATTCTTGCGCATCATTTTTGGCTAAAATGGTATTTTTTTAGTCCTACCACCTCACCGAATTCGAGAAAAAAGGTTTGTAATATCTCCTTGCGTAAAGCTATCGGGATATCGGGAAGAGCATTCATTCTTGGTGACGTTCGGCGGGGTCGAAACGCGCTCTCAGGCTGATTTCAGCCTCTGTATGGAATTTATTTTCAAGCACTACGACTTTTTTGCATGAGCTTTTACGATTTTTAACATAATTTATGTTTTTAAAACGATTTATGTACATATTCTATCGCAGTTTTGCCAAACTTCTTAAAAACATGATATTTCCCTATAGTTTCGGGTATTTAGGGGGCCTAATTGAAAATTTAGCGTATTTTCGTCAAAACGTCCACTTTTTAAAACTTTCGGGCACCCTACTGGTGTGAAATTGTATGAGATCTCATATAAAATAAGTTTCGGAACAATATCTGCGGTTGTCTTGACGCAGTGTTGCCAAACTTTAAAAAAAACACGATATTCCCTCAGTTTCGGGTATTTAGGGGGGCTAATTGTATAATGAGCGTATTTTCGTCAAAATGTCGACTTTTTAAAACTTTTGGGCACCTACCTGGTGTGAAATTGTACGAGCTTTCATTTAAAATAAGTTTCGGAACGATATCTGCAGTCGTTTTTGAGCAGTGTTGTCAAACGTGCCGAAAAATGTGGTTTTTTGCGATTTTTCCGATTTTTGGGGGGCTGGAGGGAACCCTAAATATCAATATTTTTCAAAAAACGAAAGATCTTCGTGAATCATTCGGCTGAAATAAAAATTTGACGAGTGTGCCCAATCAAATTTCGAAAATTCGTGTTTTTCGGCCCACCTTACGACCCCTTCTGTTTGAGAATTGCTGTCTCCGCGAGGGATGAGGGATGTGTTAGGGGAAAACAGGTGGAGGTCATTGGAGGATGAAAGAAAGGCTGGAAAGCCAAAGCACACACGAGTCATTCTCCATACAAAGCATCTCGGTAGGCAGCAGGCACTACACGGTCACATCACCACATTCATCGTTGTCAAATAGTGTACCTATACTCTGCGCCCATGTCAAGGTTTTAGGGGTGATCAAGTTAAGAGTCTTATTTGTCTTATACGTGGAAAGTTTCGAAAAGAGGTCAGACAACCTCTGATTGGCCAACGAGAGTCTTAGGCTCTACGGGCGCCTCCATTTGATGCGATTGCAGAGCTGCCGATTTGCGTAGATTTAATGACATTTTGAAATTCACCGAAGATTCCACCGGTTGAGAAAAGATTACACAGTTTAGTTCAGTGTATGACTGTAATGCACGAAAATACCAGCGTTTTTTATCTTTTAACAATCGGTATATTTTAATTACTTAACGCCGTTTCCATCGATTGAGAAAAGATTACAGATCAGAGTATTTACGTGCATTACAGTCATACACTGAATTGAACTATGTAATCTTTTCTCAACCGGTGGAATCACTGGTGAATTTCAAAATGTCATTAAATCTACGCAAATCGGCAGCTCTGTGCGATTGGCTCATTTGTTTACATTCGCACCTATAAGCAGAGGTATTTCACAGATAAATGAACAGGCAAAAGTCGATGAAGGTGATAACTTTAATTTTATAATACATCTCACGAATGTCCACAATGCCCAAAAGAATCTTTAAAAGCGTAAGTAGATGTTGGTTAGCTCACCGTCAAAAACGCTATGGCATTGCTGTAATCTTCGCCTTGGACCAATGGCCCTCAGCATGGAAGTACAGTCGGGGTCAAAAAGAGTGTCAGATGACTCCTTGGGGTAGGCCACCTGCAATGCTTAAATTCATTGAAACAAGTATTGCGGTTAGCCTATACTTCAAGGAGACGTCTGACATTTTTTTTTTGTCCCTGACTGTATACGCATTTGTGATAAATCGCATCCGATGGCGGCATCCATATGTTTCACTCACCTTAACTCTCTACCTGTATAAGGACGCTGGTAAAGTTGTTTGTTGGTACAACATTCACGCGCGTTTCACCAAACTCGAAACTTCGCTGCGGGTGGAAGGACGGGAAGGGGGGGGGGTCCTAATTTTTCTTATTTAATTAGGAGGTCTTAACGCGTATTTTTTTACTTTTCGTAGTTTTCTTCACGTACTATCGACCAATTAAAGAATGTCGCGAAATTTTCATTTCATACATTTTTTCAGGTATGGGTATAAGTGTTGCACTGATCTGCAACGGCTTTCCCGCCCCACCCGCTCTGGCCTGTAACCAGTAAGGGTGAGGAGTATGAAAAGTGGCCAAACCAGAACCTTGAAGGCGAAACTTAGCTCGTGAAAATCTCGCGACAATCTTTAGTTCGTCGATAGTACTTGCGGTGTCTTTTACTTCTTTTATAAATATATACATATAAAAAATATTTTTTTAATTTAGCCCGATTCGGCAATAATGCGACGTCTCATCGCACCGAGGCCTGAGGGGAGAAAATAAGGCGGTGTTACAGCGGCAGAGAAGAATATTGGTCGGAGGGCGGTTGTACATATGGTATGGTGAGGAAGGGGGTAAGGGGAGGTGGGTGAAAAGAGGAATCCGAATAATCTGCGAGATAATATTTCAACTGTTCGATCATATCTATTAAAAGCCGTCACTCATATACCGAACTTTTCTCGCTTTCACTTCTCTTCCCTCCCCGCTCCCCTCCACCCCTCGCCTGTTCATTTCTGCGCATGTTATCGTATCTCGTATTTCGCCAATCCATCCATCAGTCACTTGATGTTTGATGATGCAAGCGCCAAGCGGTGCGCGGTGGCGGAACTATTTGCCTCTCTTCCACTCCCTTTGAAATCATTTTGAAATTTTCATTTATTTTTTTTTTTTTTTTTTTTTTTTTTTTTTTAAATTTCCAATCGTGCTCTTGCGAAGAGGGCGCGAGCAGCTGTTCACTAACACTAAAAATTGGAAATGCCGTATATTAGTGGCGCACCCTCTCGCAATAAAATTTGCAAGTCCCACTGAAGATGAGAGTATACAATTATGTAGACGGTCTCGGTTCAAGAGAACTAATAAGAACTAATGAAGACGCATATTTTTGTTTCTTGATGTCGACATCGAAACAATTTCACTCTCGCTTCTCCTGTTAGAATGCATATTTTACTGTGCGCTGCAATGGAATTTGTCCTGGTTTCTCTTTTCTGATTTTTCTGGAATATATTTGTCTTGCGCTCTCTCTTCTCGCACTGTCTCTCATCCTTCTATTGTAGCGTTGGAGAAATGAAATTCAAATATTCCGCGCTGACTGTCGGCGGCGCGAGAGGCAGTGACAATTGCTGAGGCGTATGTGTCAAGCTTCTGGTATCCTCCTCAGTTTGAAGGCGCGTTATACTATTGTACACTCCGAGCATGGGCGCGCGGGCCCGGGCGGTGCGTGAGCCTGGGCTTTGGTGAGCGTTTTTCGACTGAAGGGGTGTCTCCACCAGCAAATTTTAAAAGCGCGAATTGGCTGCTTGAGACAATGGGCTTCTTTGTTGTCGATACATCGGACTCGACCTATCGACTTCAAGGCAGCTCATTGGTTCAATCAGTTTTATTCGCATTTTTAAATTCGCAGGTGGAGACACCCCTTAAGGTGGGTGGAAGAAGCAAGACTTTAGCGTGTTAGTTGGTTGGACATCGAATGATGTGTCTCGACCAATCAGCACCCTCGTACCATTCCTGGGGTCGATGCATGGTTCGCTCTGCTGGCGCATAGTCAGTCTCAGTCTTTTCAGTCTTATATAATATGTATTCTCGTCTCCCGTAGAGAGAGTTATACTTTTCCGTTTTGCATTATTTTAAGGTAACCTCTTTTTGAAAACAGGCCGTCCTCCGGTGGGGCGGTCTTGCATTTATTATACATATATACAACTCTTGTATTTATGTATTTTGTTTAAATCTTTTAATTGGCTAGGGGATATCGAAGTTTGTATATGAGTGTCGAAATTTATCTATCTATGATCGTTTATTCTTTAATTCCCCCTTTCGTATTTATATGGGCATTTTTTTTTCTCCCTTTGTAAAATTGTTCGAACGAAAAAGTCTCGAAAAATCAAATTCTATACGGCCATCAAACCTGCCAGTTTCATAAAGAACTCGAGAATGTATGTACCCACCACTCTTGATCCGCAGTGACGTTGTATAGTGGAATCTGGCAACGTAGCATTTGTTCCCTTTAAACTCGTGTATAAATTTGAGTTGGAGGGTATTCTGCACGTTGGATATTTTGCATGGGCAGTAGCGAGGCATGAAACTTGGCAACAATGTATTTTCTCCATTTAAATTCAGCAAAAAAGTCGAACGGTTCAGTCATCGGCGATGATCAAGCACTTCGATCTCTCTAATGTGTTTAAACGTGAAACAGGAACGTTGCCAAATCGCACGCCTCGCCACTGTGCATGGGTTTAAATGGATAAAATGCAACGTTACTAGATTCAATCATTCGTTCCGTTCGCTCTACAGTTTTGCTCGTTAAAATCGTGCGGTTTACGTGAAGTTATAATATGCTTTCTATAAGCTAGGTTTAAGGAATTGAGGATGGACCTCTAATGTGCAAGGCTGAAACTTTGTCGCACTTCAGCGAGACGCTATAAATAAATTAAAATGATGAAACAAGTTTATAGATACTTTTTCCGCCCTTCAAGGGAAAATGTCAAATTTAATGACCCTGCAGTTTTCATTCGTTCACCGTCATTTTGTCGCCCTCAACAAAATTCCATCCTTCTGCAATCCGCGTGAATCCACTTTGTCTCTTCCTGATAGGCATTGTTACGGCCCTGTCACTGGGCCGTACAACATTGCGACTGTGAATAAAAGCAAAATAAGTCAGAAAAATATCATAATCCAAAATACAAAACTAAATAAATACATTTATAAATCGGTAGTGTGACCAAAAATCCGGTGTTTCGACTGAAAAATAATTACTATCATTGCGTTCGGATAATTCATCTGGACCACTGAATTGTTGTCAATTTAAGCGCGCACGTCAGTTTTTTATCCGTCGTAGAGTTCAAAATTGCCGAATACCTTGAACAATTTTGCCGCTGACTTGCTGGCTTGCTCAGGGCAAAATTTGTTTGGTTTTTGAGCAGTGGCGACTGGCGAGGCGTGCGATTTGGTAACGTTCCCCATTTAAACTCATTAAAAAGGTCGAAATGCATTGCATGGTCATCGGCAATGACTGAAGCGTTCTACTTTTTTGGTGAATGGGCCTGTTGCAAACTTTTGCTACAGCGACATTCAGTGTTTAATCCAATGTAAAATCGCCTGAAAAGTCCATTGGTGGCATCATAAAGTCATGAAATACAATATTAAACTCACAAGAGGCGTTTATTGAAATCCAAGATGGCGGCAAAATATCGAGGAATCTGAATGTATGCACCGTGATCATCCAAGGATTGCCAACTTTGACAACCTCACTGGAGGTTGAGGTTATGTGTTTGTTTACGTTGTGATTGGTTGTGATGGATATTGTGAGGTTGGCTATCCTTAAATGTTTGTGGTGCATGCATACAGATTGCTCGATATTTTGCCGCCATCTTGGATTTCATTAAACGCCTCTTGTGAGTTTATTATTGCATTTCATGGCTTTCTGATGCCACCATTGGACTTTTCAGGCGATTTTACAATAGATTATACATTCTTAATTGTTGTAGCAAAAGTTTGCAACAGACCCATTTAAGTGGAGAAAAATGAAAATACATTGCTGCCAAATTTCACGGTTCGCCACTGTTTTTTTTTTTTTTTTTTTTTTTTTAATGCAGGCTGCGTTTTAATTTAGCCCCTGTGCCATACAGGTACAAAGTGGTTTGCAGTAAATAAGCACTGATTGGTCGGAAAATCAAACCTTTACTGAATCACATTTTAGCTAGTACAAATTACTTTTTAGTAATAGTGACAGAGGCTGCTACAAGTTCTCCCTCCCGCCTTCACCCCTTGGGTTATCTCTGAATTTACTTTTCGCTTGATTTGGCACCACTGCACTGGTGCAGTTTACAAATTCGCGCCCGCGAAAGGCAATAAATGTGCGGGATCGGGCCTTTTGACGAAATTAATTGGAATCGCACGCGCGCGCGAGCCGGAGCACCGAAGATGGAGAAGCTTTGAAAAACAAATCGAATGTTGAGACTCGTTATAGTGGAAATTCGACTCCCCCCCCCCCACTTAATCTCGCACCCCCATACCCCTTTCCCCTGGTCCTCATTCCTCTCCCCGACTCCCTTTTTGATTCCTGGCTCCGAATGATAAAGCCCGGTCCACAAGCCCGGGTGTTTTCCTTCTCTCTTTTTTTTATTTTATTTTTGTTTTTTTTTGTCGCCTTTCGCTTTTGTATAGGTGTGGGTAAAACAGTCGGAAAAGCCGAGCCAAGGAGGTCCACACCCACCCATCCCCCGCGTGCTTACATTATTTTCTCCGTCTCCGTGCCGTGAGTAATTATTGAAGTGAAAAATTACTTTCATATCTCACGGAACCTTCTACCTTCCTCCTCCTTTGCTTTCGACATTCTTCTCTCTGCTTCTCCGTCTTTTTCCCTTGATCTTTTGAACTTGGCAAAGGCTCTATACTTACGAGTCGACTTGTCTCAGATGAGCGGATTCAAGAATTTTCGTCTCTCTCTCTCTCTCTCTCTCTCTCTCTCTCTCTCTCTCTCTCTCTCTCTCTCTCTCTCTCTCTCTCTCTCTCTCCCTCTCTCTCTTTATTCCCCTCTCTCCCAGATTTTTGAAACCGGTTCCACTTCCGATGCTGTCCGTGGAGTCGGTTTCTGTTCGGTTTCAGTTTTGGGACATGCGCCATGAAAATTGGAAGTATACTAGTTTTAGTCTCGCTATATAGGCAGCTGAAATGTCTTCAACCCTACACTAATAGGGCACAATTTGGCCAACCTAACCTATTGTATATGCAGTGTTGAAATCCACTTTCCGCCTTCCTTAGAAAGCTCATATCATGACATAAAAACAAAGGCTTGCTGACTCCGTTTGAGCATTTGCAGTGTATCAGGTCGGTCAATTCTTTTAAATGGAACTCTCTTACGAAGATCCTCCTGTTTGCCGCTCTTATTTTTAGAATCTCCATCGATCTTGAGGTCGGCTTAAGGTGAATTTTCAGCGTTTGGTGCCGATTTCTGCCACCAGACCGCTACCGATTAAAGTCAAAATACAGGCCGAAAGTAATTTATTTTTTAGAAAACGGAGTGTCAGTTATGAGATAATCATCTGAAGCGTATCTCTGCAAGAAACATCGTCAATAACTTCAAAAATAAGGCTGAAAGAACCAAAAAATGAAGTATCGCATTTCGATACAAGAATCGATTTGCGATATTTCATTTTTTGGTACTTTCAGTCTTATTTTTGAAGTTATTGACGATATTTTCTGCAGAGACACTCTTCAGATGATTATCTAGTAACTGACCTTTCGTTTTCTTAAAAATAAATTACTTTCGGCCTGTAATTTGACTTTAATCGAACGGTAGCGCTCTGGTGGCGGAAATCGGCACCAAACGCTGAAGAATGACCTTAAGGGTTCACCTCCAAAATTTACAATGAAGCCTCTAAATTTATAGGATATTCTCGACGGCAAATTTATAATGAGGCAGAATGCTAAGTTGAATTATTGTGTCGATATCCTTATCAGTGGCATACCGTGCAAATCTGGCAATTTTGTAGCTCGTATATTTAAACTCATGAAAACTATCGAACTATCTATCGTAAATTGACAAAATGAAATGATGCCAGATTGCGCGCCCGACGTCACAGGATTCCTCTTGATCCGCCCCTCTTGCAGCGTTTCGTATGGTTCCGTATCCTCCATGATCCATGTTTGATTTTTTATTTCAAGAGTTTTAGACAAAACAAAATATTTCGTCTCAATCAAAGAAAACCTCACACTAAGGATAAACGATAGTAAGCTCCCAGTAGCGTCATTTGGGGGGGGGGGGTGCCCCCCCCCCCCCAAGGATTTGAAGTTAGGCTCAAAAACGGAAACGAAGTATATTAATGAGCAAAAAAAGGCTCTAAAATTATATTGATGAGCAAAAAAAAAAAAAAAGGTCATCAGATTTTTGCCCCCCCCCCCCCTAAGCTGAACGCGAAGTGACGCCCCTGTAAGCGCCGCTGCGCTGTAAATGTTAGGTACACCCAAAATAAATATTACAAGAAAGTTGTAAACAACGTATTCAGAAGCTGTATCATAAACTGCAGAGCCATAGTCTTGTAATTGACTGGAGAAATCGAGGGAGTGGGAAAGCGAGCCATCTAAAGAAATAAAATTATTAGGATTCGAGTGTGCATGTGTGCATGTGTGCGTGTTGATGTGAGCGTGTGAGCGTGTGAGCGTGTGAGCGTGTGAGCGTGTGGAAAAGCGAGATAGATGCAGGAATGAAAAACTCTTACGGGACTCTTCTTGGTCTGAAAAATATCAAGTAAATCAGGCGGAGGGAGGGTTGAGTGTAAAGTCCGGAAAACTCTTCCGTTCGCTCGCTACTTCGTAATTACTTTCTGGTGACGACTGTATCATCGTCCTAACTGTGTGAAAGCTATCAGTTATACGTAATTGTTTTACTGTGCGGGTAACAGTTCCCCCGGATCTTAAAAATCCTATTGTCATCTTCCGCCACTCGGTCCCACACACTTTTAAAGGAGTTTTAATCGTCTTGCCTTTACTTTGAATCCATTTCCTGATTAATAAAGTTTTCCGCCCGAGAAAAGGGCGAATTTCTCTTACGCGCATCTATCAAGGTACGAAGACTTGGAACCCCCCCCCCCCCCCCCCCCCAAGACACCGACACCCCTTCACGATTTCCTTCCTCTGTCAGACTGAAAAATGTGACTCTCTTTTGAAATTGAACCTAATGTAGCAGAGTTGCAGTGATAATTATTCATTCTCGTGTTAATTAATTTTTATTAGAATCTTTTATTGATCGTTTCGCTTGTACCTGCAGCTATTTTACCGAAACAATTGCTTATCAGACTTATCACCCTCCCCTCCCCCCCTCCCCGCGCCCCCAGTTCCTCTCCCTCTTTCACCCCCCCCCCCACTCCTTTTTTGTCTCACGTTCCCTCCTGGGTTCCTGCTCCACGTCAAACCACCTGACAGTCGATCAAGATGAATGGTTTAACTCAATTCTCCACCGGATCCCCCCCCCCCCCCCCATCTCATGTACACCCGCACCACGTGCCCCCTCCTTTTTTCAGTTATCAGTCAACGTCCCCTCTTTAAATGCTTAAAAACCTCTCCCCCCGTGAAACGCAGTCTTCTGCATGATACGGTCGGGTCGCCTCTTAGGAGTAGGGACTCAATTTCGCCCCCCCCCCTCCCACCACTTCACAACCCCCGAGGATTCAGACCTTTTACGCACTTGCCATCCGGACAAAAACCTCCGTGTAACTATTTTAAGGACCTCCTAGTATTTCAGCCCTAGTACGTATGATTCCTTCCCCATCTCCTCTTTTATAGTCACAATTCTGCTAAAGTCGGTGATAACCCCTCTACATCTTAACATTTTCTCTTCTCGAAATCAAACGAAGCTATTCTTGGGTCGACCCAGTCTGATACGTGATATCGCATATCTGATATCGCACCATCTCTATCGAAAGCTGCAGTTCAGAGCTGACGGGCAATTTCTGTTTTTTGTTTTTCGTTTGTTTTTGTTTTAAATTTAATTGAATTTTCTTCGTGTGGCTTTTCCTCGGATATTATTATTTTTATTTTTTATTTTGTTAACTTTGTTCCGTATAAACTTTTCCCCCTCTCTCTTCTTTCTTTTTATCTAACGAGCTGTTCAGTTATTATTTCCTCTGCATTATTAAAAAAGAAGAAAGGCGATCTCAAACAAACAAATATTTGCGGAACTCAAGCGTCTGCAAGCACAATTATGTCCGGAAATTCATATAGAAAATGCAATCTGGCAACATTTTGAAAATCGTTTTCATGTTTCCTGACGAATGATAGCAATCAAAAAGTTGTATCAGTTATTCAGTTTGAATGCTAATTGCCTTAATTTGAATTCCCTTAAGGTCCAAAGACATTCCTACGATAAAAAATCAGGAATGTTGGTCGAACTGTATTTTTACATATGCCGGTCTCATTATATACCTTCAAAGTGAAAAAAGGACATGTATGTGGGATGGGTTATTAAGACTTTATGAGGCAGCGTCTGGAGCCAAATTCGATGGAACTTCAATAACGTGCTCTCTCCTAGACACTAACTTTAGGATAGTGCGTGTTGAGATGAGACAATCCTTATTTTGCGCCGCTGATTCGCCAGAAGAAGGGGTCATGTACCATCGCATCAGACGTTGCCAATTTTTATAAGTGGTTTCTCTAGAAAATGGCAGAACTATGTGTGGATAGTCATAACCACTTGAAGAATGAAACGCTTGTCTCTCTACAGTAATTCCAAAAAGATATTTGCATTTTCTGAAAAATTTTCAGAATCCTCCAAACATTTTCATATTTTGCAGTATGAACTTTACATATGTATTGAGGAGGGGGAAAAGAGGGGATCAAACCGCCGCTGATGCTCTTGCCTATATTTATAGTTATACCTTTCACCACCAGTGGCGTAGCTTGCAATTTGGTAACGATGCTGTTTGTCCATTTAAACCCATGAAAAATATCGAACTATTGGGTGCTCGGTGAACGCCTTCGTATCCGATCTTTCACATGGGTTCAAATGGACACAATACAACGTTGTCAAGTCGCACGCTGCGCCATACTGTTCACCATCAGACTGCTTTATCGAAAGCCCCCCCCCCCAAACTCACTGTTGACCATTGATGTTTAGGATCAGGATCAATTATTGTTTAAAGTTATTGTCCCACATATGAGGCAAGGGTACCAAGAAGGTCACTCAAAAAGTATAAATTTTACCATCCCCCCCCTTAAGTTTGCTTTTATAACTTCTCTATGTATAATTTAGGCCTTTTCAACAACATGCCCCTTTCCTTCAAACCCATGATTCATTCTGCGGTAGCGTTATTGACACTGTTGATAATATTTGGCGACTGTG
Organism: Trialeurodes vaporariorum; assembly: GCA_011764245.1. NCBI lineage: Eukaryota > Metazoa > Arthropoda > Insecta > Hemiptera > Aleyrodidae > Trialeurodes > Trialeurodes vaporariorum. Next base: position 82,573,770 of record VMOF01000111.1, on the reverse strand, counting down.
CACCGTTTGAGAAAGGAGAAGGGAAACCAATGTGAGCTAGAAGAGGGGGGGTAAATTGTCTGTTTCAAGTTTAGCGCCTCCCTTAGCAGCGCTGCCAAACCATAAACACGCTTTCTCAGCAAGTAACTATACACACAGATTCATTCGCACCCACAGCATCCGACTCGTCGATTGGTCCCCGCGTTTATTCATAAATAAGTGTGTGAGAGGGATACATCGTCTACACAAATGTATCATTTTTTGTGTGTGGAAACATTGGATTTGTCGCACCAAGCGACTCAATTCGTGACGCGTCACTTATAATAAATCGATCTATGTGTAGTAATTTCTACATGATCTTGATCTGACACCACTGTCTAATGATGAAGAGACCAGAGGGGGAGGGGGAGTTTGGTGCGGCAACCCCATATTCGGGCCCCTGTCCTAAAGGTGGTGACAAGTGAGGCAAAGAATTAAAATGGGGGTTGGTTAGAGGAAGTGGAGTGGTGGGGTGTTGTGGGTGTTGGGAGTGGGAGGAGGAGGGGGGAGGAGGGGGGGAGGAGGAGTATTGCAGATTTCGAACATTATTTAGTGCATTGATTGAAAGCACAGGTAGATAGTATATGTTGTTATGTTGGGTTGCCCTGGTAACTGAACGGCTGCGCGCTCATTTCGCGCGTCTCAGACGCCTCGGTTGGCGCGACGCGACGAGCCGCTGATACTTGAAACAATTTCCAGAAATGTGTCGGCAACTGTTGAACCAAGGCCAATAGACTGTCCTGTTACAAGGAGTGTTTTAAACCGACCAATCAGGCGAGAGGGCTCAGCAAACGTGAGTTTTACGTTGGACAATCAGCGGGGCTATAACTTTTGCCGCATAGGAATGATAGAATGTTGGCTTTTGTGCTTTAAAAACATCAAAAACCAAACTACAAAAAACTGTAATAGAAACGACGATGACTCCAGAGACTTTTAACAAAAGCCACTATTCAGGGTAAAAGCAGGACTTCGAATACCGAAAACCGTCAAATTTCTGAATCGCCAACTTTTCCTCAGAAAATGCTTTGAACCATAAAACGAACCCATAATCTATTTTGAACCAGTTCGGAAATTTTAAAAAAGCTGTTCAAGTTACTATGACCAATGACCATAGACCAATTATTTATATATAGACTATGTAAACCATGTATTAGACTATTTTCATAAACTGAGACATCAATCGTATTTTGAAAACAGCTGCAGAAAAAAGTAGTACAAAGTTGATATGGTGTTCTGCTCCTGAGAGCAAAAAAAAAAACAAAAACAAAAAAAAACCAACAAACAAAAAAAAAAAAAAAAAAAAAACATCCAGCTAGAAGGGCAGCAAAAAAATTTTCGTCAAACCTATCAATTTACGACGTTTTCGTTTTTGGTTTGATTTAATCAAGACAGTGTAACTGTTGTAACACTTGTAACAGGAGGAACAGAGGTATCGGTACGCTTTCATTTACTTGTGATACCAAACGACATCGTGAAGACAGGAATAGTTGTATCACTTTAGCTCCGCGCAACTTATCCGACGCGGAGGATGTGGTATTACATACTTCAGTCAACACAGGAACTTTTTTCTTTGTAAATCGTAATGAAACTATTTACATTTTGAATAACTAAAAATAATTTCGCTCGTTTTCAAGTCAGCGTCAACAACTGTTAATACTGTTACTGGTTATACTGTTCTTAATCGTGAAGAGACAAACTTTTTACAATTGTCTCTGGTGTGATTATCACGAATATACTTTTGAAACAAGGTCTACAGTTTTGGGTCTCTATCAACCGGAACTTCTCTGAACAGTGATAGATATTAGGTCAAAAATATTGTAGAAAAAACTGGTCCCTAGCGGCGAGCATTGAAGCCTGTCTTCGTCATGGTCGAGGTGAGAAAGCGAGGGGGTTTGAACCAATTTAACAATCGGGCTTATGGAGCCGAGACACAAAGCTGTTCGAAAAGAATGCTAATTACTTTTGGTTTTTAAAAGTACTTAGATGCGTCATATACAGCTTCTGTCAAAGTTGAAATCGACGACTTAAAAGAAAGTTTCGGTCAAGTTATCCGCTAGATGTAACAGAAATAAATATAGTGTACCTTACCTTTAAAATGTTTTGGTCCAGTGGCGGATCCACGGATGGCACGGGGGTACGTCCCCCCTAAAAGCCTCAAATGTTCCCTTTTTTCTGTAGAAAATAGCCAAAAATTGCTTCCTCCAACGCTTCAAATTTCAAAATTTCACAGGCTTGCCCCCCCCAGAAAAATTGTCTGGGTCCGCCACTGTTTTAGTCTCTTCATTTACTGTATCATTCCTACATCGGATGCAAAACACTTTCATTCTCAACGAGAGTGATGAGTATTAAGACATAATAATTACCTTCATAATTTTTCATAGTTATTTAGTTTATAGAAATAAACATTTCTTGAAACTGTTGAATGTAGAAAAATGCCTAATTTTGCGGCCAACCTTTCAAAATAATGGATGTTTGCAAATTTGACCTTTGGTTTCTTGATTCAGGCCATTCAGGGTAGTATACTTCTTCCCTTACATTCTAATGAGTTTTTATCCCTCACTCGTCACGCTGTGTTTTGTAATGAAGCAATATGGTGCGAGAGGCAATATGTGTGCACATTAATTAAAACTAAAGTGAACAGTTACCTTTATCGAAGCAACATGACGTCACGTCATGGCGATCGAAAGAGGGAAAGGACACAGGGTTAGGCAGTAGTCCTGGGGAGGGCGTCTGAATGGGTCCAATTATCGTTTCATCTACTATGTCGGAGCTCATCAAGAAAGTCGGAGCGACCACCTCCCCCCTCCCATAATCACACTCCCCCCATCCCCCCTTTCCTTCTAGTCTCATCAAAGCTTCCTTAACCCATCCCATCATCCCCCTATCTCATGGGCACTGTCATCATTATAACCTTATCGATTTCCAACGCGCCACTCTTTTATTCAACCAGCGTCGTTATTTCAGGGCTGCCGTTTTGCGTATAATCAATGCTATTTTTCAATCCACCGATGAGTCGACCGGTTGAGAAAAGATTACACAGATCAGTTCAGTGCATGACTGTAATAAACTAAAATACTCGCATCTGTAATCTTTTCTCAACCGGTGGAGTCGTCGATGACTTTAAAAAAACTTGAGGATATTTTAATTAATCAACGGAGTCTCCACCGATTAAGGAAAGATTACAGATTAGAGTATTTTCGTGCATTACAGTCATACACTGAACTGAACTGTGTAATCTTTTCTCAACCGGTGGAATCATCGGTGAATAGAAAAATAGCATTGATTATACGCAAAACGGCAGCCCTGCGTTATTTGGTCGGATGTAAGTACGCATAGACGGATTTTGTAGCGCGGTTCTGTATCACCAATGACTTTCATTATCTACACTTCCACACACTGCTTTGCGGCTAGTTCTCAGTCTTTTTATGCTTACCCTGGGCGGTAAACTGATCAATAAATGAGCAATCGTCCATAATGGGTCTGTTTCACACTTCGGCTACAGCGTTTTAAAGTATCAATTCCTATGTAAAAATTCGAGAAAATAACAATGGCAGCATCAGAAAACACTAAAATTCAGTATTAAACTCACAAATTGCGAAAAACACTAGACACTATTCACCCCTGTATCTTTCCACCACGTGCACGATATTTCGCAAAATTAGCGCGGCACATTCAAATAATCACGGCCGACTGTCATCACAGCACAGAATAATACAATCAGAAGGGAAACTCCCATAAGATCCAATGGAAAGAAGATTTGGAATTTACCAGCACAAACTGGCAACTGTGCCTACTCACTTCTCAAGATGGCGGACATGCTTTTTCAGGCTATACAACCAATCACAACTCGGCCAGTTGCCGAAGATCTGCCGAAGATTGCCGAAGATACTCACTTTCGAACATGGCGGCCCGAAGTAAAGAATGTTTCAAAATGAATTAGAGTTTCCCTTCTGATTGTATTATTCTGTGATCACAGCTGACTCCATAAATAAATAAATAGTAAACACTGACGGCGTCTGCTCGAATTCTTACGTTTCAATATCCTCAATTCCTCACAAAAGGTTGTGAAAGGTACGGAAACTGATATTTGTGTCGAAAACTTATCAAAATGAAACAATAACACACAGGAGTTCCAAGCATGATGATCGAAGTTGGAATCATCGATCAAAATCGATTTCAATCAATCGTAAGAATTGATATTTTAAAACGCTCTAGCCGAAATGTGCAACAGACCCATTAGAGTTCCTGATCTGTGTGGCGTGTGGGTTCAGATTCTAAAGAAGTCGAAGGTTTCATGGTCAAAACTCAGGAGGAAGGTTTTCAAAGACTAGTTATTAGATATAAGTCTATCTATAAGTTATACTATCGGTCGAGCCACAGAATACCACAATCGGAACGGAAACTCCCATAAGAGCTAAGGTAAGTGTGGGAGTGTCATCGAGTGTCGCAAAGACTGTCCGCGAGTCACGACCTCCGACTTTCTCATATTTTTGTCACCATCACTGCTGCACAATAATCTTTGTAATGTCTCAAGGCACGTGTAGCTCAAGGTTATAGATTGAAGAGGTACGCTCATCTGACTTCGCGCCTCAAATTCAGTGGCGCGAAGTTCAAAATCCAGATCCAAGATGGCCGACAAAAGCAGAAAACATTGTGCACTCTTTCCAGAAAACATCGAACTATTTTCTGCTTTTCTGGAGAGGGAGCCCAATGTTTTCTGGAAAGAGTATACAATGTTTCCTGCTTTTGTCGGCCATCATGGATCTGGATTTTGAACTTCGCGCTACTGACTTTGAGGCGCGAAGTCAGATGAGCATACCTCTTCTAATAACCTTGCGTGTAGCTCCCTTTGTGATTTTACGCTTCATATTATCATGAGAGCTCATGGCAACGGCGCATTCTCTGCCGTCGCGAAAAAAAAATTGTCCGTAATCATTCATACTATGCGAGGCATAATACGTTTGTAACTATTCGCGATTCCTCATTCCTCAATGTGTCTCTAGTGACAGAAAATTAGAAATCAGGGCTTAGCACTTTTAATAGCTGTCGAGAGGGTGAATGGAAGATGCAGCCTCAAATATAATTCTTTTTCTTTCTGCTTTTGGCGCTCTCCCTCTCTCTCTCTCTCTCTCTCTCTCTCTCTCTCTCTCTCTCTCTCTCTCCCTCCCTCCCTCTCACTCTCTTTCTTTCTTTTTCTTTTTCTGTCTCTTATCTCGCGAGGAAAAGAGACGTGACGTGACGTTGATGAACTTCGCAAAAGCCGCAGACAGCCTGAAGTCATAGGTCTCGATGAGTTACTCAAACATTTACATATTTTTCATTCATCAAATCTCAACCCCTCCCTCTAACCCCCTCCAACATTCTATTCGTTCGCTGATTAGTCACACTCATACCGTGAAAAACACCGCACCTTGGGACCGACCAAAGGCACACGTGTCTCAATGTTTCATAAATATTCTACTTGAAACCGTCAAAAAGTAGTTTTGAAAACACGAGGAAATCTGATCTTTTACCTATATGTATACGCTGAACCACTTGTGAGAATTTTTCGTAATTTCAATAATAATTTGTAGCATTTCAAAATTCTTGCCCTTGGCCCTAAAGCACTTCCAATCCAAAATGACAGAATTTTTATTTTGGGACTCTTTTGACAAAATATTAAATTCACACTGCCATTTTCGCCGGAAATGTTTTGCCTCAGTGATCGATATCAAATACTGATTTAATGCGTGTGAAGGTTATGTTTGTAACCTCATCCACAGAACGCTTGTAGACCAAGCGTGGGTGTGGGAGTGGAGATCTCAACAATGGCGGACTGAAAGGAAAGTCTAGTATATAAGAATTACGTTGCAAAAAAATGAGCATTCAACGTCGTCAGGACTTTCGAAGGAAATTTGGAGAAAGTTGGAATTGATCTGAAACGCCTTCTTTTGTTCTTTAAAAGGTGATTAGCGAAAAAAAAAAATGTACGTCCAAATCACTATTTTTGGGCCGGAACTGGAATCCTCACGGGTCAAAAAAATGCCTGTTAAAAATATCGAAATTCTCCTCTAATCAATGATAATTCTTGTAATTTAAAAAGGATTTTTTTCTAGTACATATTTTTAAGGGAAGTCGGACACGGATTTTGGTCAAAATTGTCAAAATTTGTTTTTTCAGCCAACATTTGTTCCATACATATATCCTCAGCTTTAATGTAAGACCAAGTTAACTTATTTCTGATGAGTAGTCCTCACTCTTTATGAGTAATTTCATTAAAAAAATGTAAAACAGTTTCATTCCGGAATTTTTCACTCAAAAGGAACATTTTCTCAGGATCTACAGAGTCGATTTTCAAACACTTTGGCTCATTTCAATTCTTACACTCTCCTCTTCTCTTTCACTCGGGGGTTTTCCAAAATTATTTACTGTCGCCTTTTTATGCCAGCAATACCACCAAAAAATATGCTTTTTTCGTATAAAATTTCAAAAACTGATCCTGTGGCAATATTGAGAATTTTCAAAAACCCCCGCGCTAAATTATGCAGGACACAAAGCAGAGGAATCGATTAAAAAAAATTTTTGAATTTTAGGCAAACAAATTTCAAGAAAATGTCCCTTGGACTATAACACATTCTTACTTGTTCCTTGTACATTAACATGGGCTAAAATAGGCTGTCCAACTCCCATTTATAGGTTTGAAATTTTCGAAGTGTCACATTTTCTCGTATGACTGTGCGAACGATTTGAGGCTATGAAGAGTATGTATATGGGGTGGGCCGGGGGGGGGGGGGGTTGCTCTCTCTTTCTCTCTGCGAGAACGAGGTACACTGGATACTTTGGATGGGTGCACGAGAGTCTATTTGATGTCGCGTCAAAAGTGAAGAGTCGGAGCTTTCTTTTGCTCGTTGCCGGCGCGGCGCGGCGCCCGCACGGGCTCCCGGCTCCCCGCCAGCCGGGCCGTTACCGCGCAGCGTCACAGTCAACGAGTGGCTCTTAAAATGAGCGGAAATTAGACCAAACGCTCAAAGGTAAATAGGCTTTTCACGGTGCGATGCGTCGCGACGCCCAAGTGCTGTGGATTCGGTGAGCTCAGCATACGGAGAGGAGCGCGATCATCAGGAGGGCGGACGGGAGCGGAACTTCACCCTTTCTGGTGCCCCCCCGTCTTATTTGAGGCCTCCACCTAGCAATCCCTCTTACGGGAAGTCGGTAGCTTCAATCTCGCCCTTGTTAAAACCTGCTAAATAAATTATATTTTCTCTCAGGAGCCATTAGAGATATCTAATTGTAAGTAATTGTTGTGTTCGTTATAGGTTCATCTTATTTGCTCTATGTTGAGAATGGTCGTGAATAAAACTGTTGCGCACTTGTGCTATAAGCAATTTTAATAGCCAATGGGTCTGTTGCATACTTTTGCTGCTACAAAATAGAACCTTGATTCTTATGTAAAATTCGGCGAAAATAACGATGCGCACATTAAAAACGTTCAAAATCAACTCATTAACTCAGGAAATCACTTCAATTTCAAACAGCCCGCGCTACACTAGACACTATTTGCACCGGTATATTACTACATAGACGGAACCACCGTGCATAAGTAAACAACATCGTAACTACAAAATGATGGAATTACCTTCTAAATACATGAACTATTGGCTGCATTTGCTGTCTGGTCTTTTCGGTTTATCAAAGATTACAAAATAATATAAGAAATGTACGCATCTAAACGAAACATTCCAATGTTTGTAAGTTCTGTTCATGTTTACGTAAACGAGATGGTTCCGTCTATGTAGTTATAAGTCGGTGATATAGTGTCCAGTGTAGTGCGGGTTGTTTGATATGGAAGGTATTTTTTGAGTTAATGAGTGGATTTTGAAAGTTGTTAATGAACGCATCGTTATATTTTCTCCGAATTTTACGTAAGAAACAATGTGTCATATTGATGTAGCAAAAGTACGCAACAGGCCTATTCTGGTGTAAAAACCTCCAAAAATAAAGATGGCATAGCACCAAAACCTTCCGAAATCCACTCCTAAATTCAATAAACGCTTTTATTTGCTCGAGCGTAATAGTAGCGTAGGGCAGTAATGATCACAGAATAATACAATCAGAAGGGAAACTCTAATTCATTTTGAAACATTCTTTACTTCGGGCCGCCATGTTCGAAAGTGAGTATCTTCGGCAAATCTTCGGCAACTGGCCGAGTTGTGATTGGTTGTATAGCCTGAAAAAGCATGTCCGCCATCTTGAGAAGTGAGTAGGCACAGTTGCCAGTTTGTGCTGGTAAATTCCAAATCTTGTTTCCATTGGCTCTTATGGGAGTTTCCCTTCTGATTGTATTATTCTGTGGTAATGATGTCTCTCATTATTACACTGCCCTACGCCACTATTGCTCGTGCTAATAAAATCGTTTATTGAGTTTAGGAGTGGATTTCAGATTTTTTTTTTTAGTGCTGCCATAGTTATTATTGGTGGTTTTTACACCAGAATTGACTATTAAAATTTTGTTTAGCAAAAGTGTGCAACAGCGCCATTGCAGTTGACCTGGCAAATGGAGAAGCAAGGGAGGCTGCTAAAATGTGATTTATCGATGTCAAACCCCCACAACCCTACATACGTGGAAGTGTCGACATAAGTAAAATAAGATGGTTAAGCTGCGACAAAATATTGATTCAGCATTCCGTTTTGCTAAAAGAGGGTACGCACTTTGCAGATTAAAATTCTTATAAATCAACAATTTTTTTCCTCTGTGTAGGAAAGTATAACCAGTCCATAATAACCGAAGTAATTTGATTGAGCTTTCAGTGAACTATATAATTGAGCTCATGGCATAATTTCTCCTCTAGGGATTCTAGTTTTTTTTTGTTTTTGTTTGTTTTGTTTTTATTTTTGTTTTTTGCCCCCCCCCTCCCCCTCCCCACAAGGGACTCTAGTTATTATGTGATTTAGAATCACGTGAATGGAAACCCTCAGCGAATTTTACCGCAAATTCGATCACCATGTCAGTTTAAGCTGTCAAGGAGATTTGACCGTCCGAGACCAAATACTATCAGCATCGATCAACTTTATTAGATGCAGTGTTTATTTTTGAAGGAAGAATCCCAACTCCAGAAGCGTCGGTGCGGAAATAAACCGGAAGAAAATATTTTTCGAAGCCTCGGCAGTTCTAGTGCACAGCGCAGCTTTATTAATCGGGGAGACCGAGCCCCATTCATATAGTAATCATTGACAACGCACGATGTTTTCTATGGCAGGTGGCCAGGCGCGTCGCTCTTCTTCAAACCAACGAAAATCCTGCTTTACAGCGTCTGAATTTGTGTATTTAAGACCGCCTGCTTGTTTTCGGCTTGAAAGTACGCTACCGATATTTAAATAGACCCCCTCTCATGGTTCACGCCGCGCTGACGAGAATCGTTCAACCTGCGTTTTCCGATCTAAAGTAGAAATGAGGCTCTTGCACACTGTTGCTGTAAGCGATTTAATTGTCGAATCTAACGTAAAAACCTCGAAAAATAACGATGGCAGCACTAAAAACTTCCGAAATTCACTCCTAGACTCACACCGGCTCGCGCGGGCGTAATGGTGGCTGAGGGCAGTAATAATGGGAAATTCCTATCTTAATTGTGTCCTCTCTCTCTGCTGATGACAAGAATGATTCAGTCCACAGAGTAATTATAGTCACCAGAGTAGTGATCCACATCCGATGAATGGTACTGTTACACCTATGGTGACACTGGTGTCACATACACGAAAGTCGTCTCTCATTGGTCACTTTCCTTGATGGAGTTACAGTATTGTTAGATGGGAATCTCCCATTATTACTGCCCTCAGCCACCATTACGCTCGCGCGAATGAAAGCATTTATTGAGTTTAGGAGTGGATTTCGGAAGTTTTTAGTGTTTTCATCGTTATTTTTCGAGGTTTTTAGGGTGTTACACCAGAATCAACTATTAAATCGTTTATAGAAATAGTGTGCAACAGCTCCATTGGAGGAAGGAGGGATTCCTGGCTCCTGCAGGCATTTGTTCATCTTACAATCTTACTCATGTAAGCTCACATACAGTGGCGTCGCGTGCCATCTGGCATCAATGCAACCGCTCCATTTAAACTCATTAAATATATCGAATTTTTCTTGTGCACTGTGCACCCCCTGAATTCGATCTTTTACATGAGTTTAAATGGATACAATGCATTGTTGCCAAATTGCACGCGACGCCACTGCTCACATATTATACGTATGTAGAGCCGGTTTTGGCCTTCGCAGATCGTATTTAGGATTGAAAGTTTGAAAACGGAAAATGTATCAATTATTGTATCAAAACTGTTACCTCTGGCACACAATTATGATCAGGGAAGGAGGGATGGAGGAAGGGAGGGAGGGAGGGAGGGAGGGAGGGAGGAAGGAGGGAGGGAGGGAGGGAGGGAGGGAGGGTGGGAGGGAGGGAGGGAGGGCGGGCGGGCTAACCCGCGAGCAGCCAACAGCATGCGCATAGATCTACGGCAAAGATTACATATAGTTGTGAATAGATCGAGGAGTAATGCGCTCGACGCATGGTTGGCTGTTCTGAAAGGAACCAAATGAGCTTTGATTATTTGTATATAGTGAATAGAGCAGCTTTGTAGACTATTCTCGAACTATGATATACTGAGTTGAAATTTCAATTCATCTCGAATGAACAACAGTCGGTGAGCCTTGCTGACTTGGCGAGACGAAAATGATCGTACAGGAAACAATGTCTCGAAGCACAACTTGTAATTTTGCAAGTAAATAATTGCGGCTTGAAAATGCAACATACCTCAAAAATCAAAATATATGAAGACAGTGGTTGTTTAAATATTCCTTGGAGGGCACATCGCGTGTTCTTAAGAATAGGTACTGCATCGGAATAAATCAGTTAATTCCAATTCTAAGAACGAGAATGGGATCTCTCGTTTGACGCAGTCTTATGGTGCAACTTTTCCGCTCTTGTCCTTTGTCCACAGTCAAAATATTTAAAAACAGTTTAAAAATGAACTCCCCCATAGATTGCCACTATTCATAGCGATCCTATAAAACTTTACTTTTAGCCTGTGTGTAGCGCGCATTTTTACAACACGTTGCTTTTTTTTCTTAAAAAAAAAAAAAAAAAAAAAAAAAAAAAAAAAAAAAACTTTCATTAAAAAAAAGTCGAATTTGAGGGTTTGAAGTGCACCATGCAGCCAAGACTTCGCTCTTTCTTTCGGGTATTTAAATGGACAAAATGCAACGTTGCCCGAGTGCATGCTTCTCCATCAGCTTGCCGAATGCCGGCGCTCAAAAAAGCGCAGAAATGCAACGAGTATAAGATATGAAGGAACATATCACACGACAAGTGCAACGAAACAGATTTTTGCATAATGTCTTATCTTTTCTGTCTCTTGTATTATTTTCTTCGGTTCTTACGCCCTCTCCTTATTCCCCCGGCTCACCCTCTTCTCACTCTCTCTCTCTCTCTCTCTCTCTCTCTCTCCTCTCTCTCTCTCTCTCCTCTCCTCTCTCTCTCTCTCTCTCTCTCCTCTCTCTCCTCTTCTCTCTTCTTTCTCTCTTTTCTCCCCTCTTCCCTTTTTCTCTCTCTCTCTCCTCATGTCGCGTCGCATCCTTGTGCATGTGTATAAATAAAGTGACTGCTTTTGCTTCAAAATATTTCGCTTTCGCCCCACGAATAATGAAGAATAATATAAAAGGAAAGGCTTTGAACAATAAGCATTTGCGAAGAAAAAAAATTGGAAGTAGCGCCGGAAGTTATCCATGAGGAAAAGACATCACTGCAAGCGAGAATAAAGTCGTCGCACACGGTTGCCAAATTCCGCACAAGCCATGAAAATATTGTCTCACGGAAAAAAAACTACGGTGAAATTAACCATACGATAGCTGATTTTGCACCTGCTAGATGTTATGGCAATGTTAACCAAAGTATACTATGTTTTGACTATTGGTGATTTACCTGATTGCATGTCGATTTACTCAATATCGGTAAATGTACCATACTTCTGGTTAAGTTTCCATAACATTAGCAGGTGCCAAAATCAGCTATCGTATGGTTAATTTCACTAATCTTTTTTTTCCGTGCTTTTTGTTAGAGACTTAATTTTCGATAGAATGTTGTTCGTCGAAGGTCAAGTTCTTTATGCGATTGACTATAGTAAATTGCCTCAAACCAATTTATCGATCGCAATTTTATGAGTTTTTGCGTTGTTTCCACCAGTTTTCTCGTAATAACATTTTACTTTTGAATCAGTTATTTCTGGCGTTAAAGCAAAAGTGCGCAACAGACCTATTAGGGTGCGTGACATTTTGTTTCGTTTTTCAAATTTTCTTATCGATCAACTGCGCTCGGAGGTCCACGTGGCACGCTGTAAAAACCGCGCAATACGAAACATTTTGTTCTGTGTATCATAGATCAAAACAAATTGCCGTAGATGGACCACAAGATTGCCTCGGCCCATCTAATTTTATTTGCCTATGCTTGTATAGTTATACCTTTGGCTATGATCTCCCCCCTCCCCCCTTATTTCATGTTTTCTCTCGTCTTCGGCCAGCATGTGTCCCCGAACCCCCACAGAGATGCGGTCCTCGTACGTTTATACACCAACACGATATCACATTGACAGATAGAGGCTCAGGAACAACTGTCAATTAAAGTTGAAATGAATTGCCCCGGTTTTTTGTAGCAGGTGGAAGAGGACAGAGAAGATTCCAAGCTGTAAGGTAACTTCTTGATTCTCGAGAATAACCGCGTTGTCAAATTTGGCTCTGATTCTTTCCTATTACCCTTACATACAATAAAGAAACATAGGTATAAGTATAGTACGCCGACGAATTTAGTGTGCTGACGTTAAATTCTCTTCTGCCCGATCAAATTTTTGAAAAAGAGGCCAAAGCGGTTTTGTTTTGTCCTAAAGTTTTTGTGTTAAAGTTTTGTACTAACTCTGTAATAATAGGTTTTTTTTTTTTTTTTTTTTCTCTCTCGAAAACTTCAGTAGCAGAAATTTGGTCCATGAATTTCCCGTGACTTTTAACTCAAAAATCTGATCAGCCTTCAAAATTCTTCCATCAAGTTACTGGGTAGGTATTTTTAAAATGTAAACAGGGTGTGCTCACAATTTATGTACCACGAAAGAATCGCAACTGCTAGTCTCCAAGTTCAGTCACGGAGCAGAGCAACCAAAAATATTATAATCCCAGGTCCAGTGACGGACCCAGTAAGTGTTTCGGGGTAAGAGGGGCCACACTACGACAATCCGATGGATAGCGCCGTACCACCGCTGCTCTGAAAGTCAACAGTTTTTGGCTGAAATTGATTTTAGGCCAAAAGTAAGTACAAACGGGAAGAACTTCAGCACCTGCAAACATCCCTCAGGAAGATATCCTGCAAGTTTCAAGCTGAAATACTAGAAATTAAAGCCGGAATTCGTAGAATACTAAAATTCCCAAAAGCTTCAATGAGTGCAAGTGAGAAAGATAGACATATAGCATCACTCGCACTCACTAAGAAAATGAATTCTATAATTTACCAGTGGCGGCTCGTGCAATCTGGCAACCGTGCACTTTTGCTCACCAAGTAATCGATTATTTTACACAGTTTTAAATGGAGGGAATCCATTGTTGCCACATTGCACGAGCCGCCGCTGTAATTTACAGCGTTAATGCTCAATCAATTTTGTTGATTTAGGGCTCACAAATTTCAACAAAAAATATTCATTTACAGATGCTGATGGATTTCTTGGATTTTGCGTTTTTGCTAGGGTTGCAGTTTAAAACGCGCCGAAAACGCGACTTACCCATAAAGCGACTAGCGGCGCTATATCCATCGGATTGAAATCTAGAAAAGTTTCGCCTAAAATCACCGTGAAAGCAACCCGACGTACACAGAAAAAAATGTTCGTGCTTCAGACACAAACTTTCTGTGTTCTAGACACGAATGTACACACCAGTACGGGAACGAGTTCTGAGCGCAATCTATTTAGGTTGAGTTTGCGTCTGAAACGCATCTCGTTGTGTCCTGAACCTGAAATGTTTGTGCTCTGAGCACGTTACGTACTGGGTTGTATATATAGATCGTGTCTGGAGCACATCCTTTTTTTTCTGTGTAACTGAGCCGGCATTGTGAATAGTAAACACGAAAATCAACATCACACATGACGCGACGCAGTGCTAGCCCACGGATGGAACTGTCCCAAATTACCCCCTGATGTCCCAAGTGGCTTATCATTCCGGTATTTCACGTTGTGTTTCACAATCTGTTTTTGAGTGTTTTGGACGCACGAATCTTATGCAGCTGCAGTGTAATCGAAAAGTCAAGTTTTGAGTACAAACAGTAAAGTATCATCGTTTTAAATAGTAAAACACGTATTTAGCTGAACCCGGAAACTGTAAAAATAATTCAATAAAAGGGCTCTAGATGCATACATTAAGCTCAACTAAATCGAGAGATTTTGCATTCGCTCACGTAACTGCTTGAAATGAGTTTTTGTTTAGTGATGGGAAGAAGTATTTTTAACGTTTTCAACGTTTTTTATGTTTATTACACTCATTCCCGTCCCGTGCACCCTTTCGTCTCGGAAAAGAACCTGCGAAACTTGTAACTCTCAAAAGTGAGAGGAATAATTGCCCGACCCCTACTATACTTTCTTTACTTAACAATTAAGGGTAGTATACTGCATGTAACTGCGCATATACGTACTTACTAATTAAGTTCTTGCACAAAACGGAAAACAAAATCTGTATGCTGTGTAAGACTTGTATAAACTTGCGTCATGAAACTCTGTTATATGTATAGATAGTACCTAGACTTATTATTAATATAGCTTAATATCTTTGTTTCAGTCTGGTCTGATGACTCGGAGCCCCCTGCCTCTAATATTGATGATTACGGAGAACCAACGAATTATGATGATTATGATCAGGCGGCCAACGGGTAAGTTTTCCTTTTTTTCTCTCTCCCCATATTTTTTTATTTTTACGCTTACACTGAAAAAAATCAGCTAAATTTAACTAATTTCAACTTAAAAGTATGGACACCACTTAAAGCTGTTAGTTTGACTATTTGAATTAGTAAAATTAACTCCATGCCATTATAATTAACACGGCACGGAGTTAATTTTACTAATTCAAATAGTCAAACTAACAGTTTTAAGTGGTGTCCATACTTTTAAGTTGAAATTAGTTAAATTTAGCTGATTTTTTTTTTCAGTGTACTTTAAGTTAATACCTACTGATACACTGAAAAAAATGAATGTGAAAAAAGCAACGGTCTGATAAACGGTTTAACTTGCACTGATTTCATTTAGGCTAGCCGCCTATCTTTCTAAAAAAAAATCTTTCGAAACGTTTTTCCCCATCTGATGATCTGATATTTAGTAACTATTCTTCACATTATTAATCCGTTACATAAAATTGGTGCCGTTAAAGGTATAAGATTGCCTGAAAAGTACAGTCAGACTCAATTTCTGAATTTCTTTTGGTTCAGAATGGTGTTCACTTTTCTGTAAAAAAGAAAGAAAAAAAAAAAAAAAAAAAAAAAAAAAAACCATAAGTAAGTACTTTTTTAAAACTTTTGAGGGGCTGTAGCTCAAAAGAGGAGTATTTTCGGACACACGTTTGTGCGAAAAAGAAAGTCTTATTTTGATCTCTAAAAGACGTGGTCACAAGATTGACATAATATATTTCTGATACACCCTGTATTAAGTCTGTAGATTTCCTTTGAAAAATGGCAACGCATGGCAAGATTCATCGTCCGTTCGTCCAGATCGCGTATCGTTTTCGTTTATTAGCGCGTGACGAACTTTCATTATTGGGTATTAGTCTTGATGTGCTTGTATGATAACCTAATTGGCCATTGTCTGTGTCGAGCATATTCATTCGTGGCCAATCATCGCGAAAAAGAGAGTGCGGCAAGAGAGGGGGCGGGCGGGTGGTGGGAGGTGGGTATATGGATGAAGACCGAAGGAAACAGCGCCGTGGAGGGTAGGCAATAAGCGCTGCGCGGCACTTATACTCGAAATTAATTGGCCATTCGCGATATACCTATGCCGGGAGGATTGCCGGTCGGCGCGACGTCATAAGATCCGGTCTTTTTTAAAGCTCTGATATCTGATAAGCATACCTAAAGGGCTTGATAATATTTCCTCTTAATCGTTTCATTTGCAACGGAGGAGAGGAATTTCCAGCTTGAGCCCCCTTTTCAATTCCGGGCTGTGAGCCGTGCAACTTGGCGCGCGCACTTGACCAGCCGACTCGTATAAGGCACGAGTTTATTATTATTATCCTTCGACAGAAATTAACAATGTTGTACTTTGTAAGTACAGCGTACCTTGATGCACGATGGAAGGAGGGTATATTCAACGAAAGAAGAGTCAAGGTAATAGGAGACGCACTTCTCGGTTTCATTTTACATTGGGGTCGTTGTAATATTTTCCTATAAGTAATGAATTAGGTTTGCGGCTTAACCCTTTACTGCATGATTTTTTTTTTTTTTTTTTTTTTTTTTCAATAAAATAATTTTTTTTTTAGTACAATTTTGATCCTTGAGACAGGGAAAATATGTGAAAAAATTCTTTCCATTATATTTCAATGGTAAAGAGCCTGCATATTAATTGTTCCAAATATGGCCTTACCCGCATTTAGGTATCCATGCAACTGAAATAAAGTTTTCAGGCTAAAAAAAAAAAAAAAAATTAAAGTAGTAAAAAATAAGTTAGTAAGTTTCAATAGTTGTTTTTTTGTATATGGTACCCCTGCGTTACTCCCGAACATAACAATGAAAATCTGAAAATCTCTATCAGATTTTCAGTAAGCTGTTATCAACCACTCTGCACGTTCTCTATCCTGTGCTGCGCGCTCTAGGACAAAATCGACAATTCTTACTCGTTTAGTATCTGTTCCACATGTGACACACCATGCAGCGACAGTACAACTCAAGTCCCCTACAAGTCCCCTACTTTTAGATAAGGCTTCAAAGTAATTGTTCCAGATCTGGGCTCATCTGCAGTTAAGGGTTAAATGGAAGAACCAGCAAAAATAACGATGGTGTAGCACTGTAAACCTCTATATGCATTTGTTGACTTATATTCAACCAGCTATAGCGACAGAGGGAGCATACATGTTGTAAGTCCTATCTGAAAGTGTGACAGCATGGACGATCTGAATCTGCTTTGTTTGCTTTGTTTTGTTTTTTTTTTTAAATCAAAAATTGTAATTAATCCAGTGGAAATAGGGCTCTTGCAAACTTTTGCTAAAAGCAAATAAATAGTCCAATCTACTGTAAAGACCAGCGGTAATCACGAAAATCACACTAAGAAAGTCTAAAATTCAGTAATGATAAACTCACATAACTGCCATAACAGCAAGATTGTAATGGCGGTTCAGTTCAACGCAGGTATCATGGGAGATTCCTGTATTATGTCACTTTCTCTACGGAAACACAGAGATATGTTTTAATTTAGATAGGAATCTCCCATGATATCTGCGTCTCTCCGCCATTAAGCCCAATTCTGGGAGTGAATTTCATAATTTTTTAGTACTCATCGTCATTCTTACTAGTTTTTATGCAAGAATCAACTATTGAATCCCTTATAGCAAAAGTTTGCAAGAGCCCCATTGGTTTTAAACGGAAGTGCAAGTGTTATATAGAGTGGCTAGCTAGTCACAGAATTCTAATGCAATTATCCAGGTGAGAAAATTTTTCTTATGTTTCTGTCATGAGCAAGCTTCTTTATCGTGCAAATCCTTCCAGAAGAAACAGTCGTATCGATTTCTGTGTCCAGATAGCCACTCTGACAGTGGCGGCTCGTGCAATGTGGCAACAACGCATTCTCTCCATTTAAAGATAAGTAAAACAATCGATCTTCAGGAGGTGCAATGCACCCCCCAAGATATCGATACTTTTGCATACATTTAAGTGGCAAACAAGCAAGGTTGCCAAATTGCACGAGCCGCCACTGCACTCTGAAACACATTTACCTACTTTTGTGGGGAAAATGAACTTCCGAATCCATACAAAAACAAATACGAAAAGTTTGCTTTGATTAATTTCAAGTGGAATTATTTGAAACATTTATTCTTATGTATCAAAAATCTATACTTAATCTTAAAATGTATCGTGCGGGTGACCGTCTTATTTATGATTTCTAGGTACTTATTAATAATTTTTCTCTCATTTTTCTGCTGTCACATTTTTCCTGCTTTTATTGTTTCCAGAACGGAGGGGATTGAAGAAGCTGTTTTGACCGGAAATAAAACAAGTAAGTTAAGATCAGATTTACCTTTTTGAAGGGTTTATATTGAGTTTTATTGCTTGCCAAATTTTGTCATTAATTCTTCAACTTTGAATCGGTAAGGGAATTGAAGACATAGCATTTATCGACGCTATCGTTTTTTTAACCCTTTCGCGGGAAGTGGTACAGTAGTGGGGTATGATGGGAGTTTAACCCTTTAAGGACCAGGTTAGTTCAAGAGAACACCACTTCTCCGTTTATATAGGGTAGGTAGTTAACTGTTCGTACTCGAGGGAGTTGGAATTGCCTATACGACCAATTGAGGGCGCCCGACGAGACCTTATTTAATGTAGTGTTTTCCTCTATACTTGCGTTTATCCGGAATGAAGACTAAAATAATGTGAAATAGACTCGAGGAGAAAAACGAGAAAACTCGGGCTTGGTCCATAAGGGGTTAAGCTCGAATTTTACACACGTCTTATCATGGGATAATGGATTTTACATGCGTTTAAATGCCATGGTAAGCGTATGTAAAAATAGGCTTATGATGCGTTGACCAAAATTGCAGCGTTCTATAGTTTATTCTCGTGATTTTAGCAATTAAGTACATTGAATTCCGCTCTTATAGCTCGGATTTTACACACGTCTTATTGCCTATTGGCAGTAGCGGCCCGTGAGATTTGGCAACCATGCATTTTTCCCACTTAAACTTAGGTAAAAAATCGATTCAAGCGGAGGCTGGCAGCCTCCGCGAGTTTCAATTATTTTCCATGTATTTAAATGGGATAAAGACACTGTTGCCAAATCGCACGAGCCGCCACTGCCTATTGGAAAGAATATAGAGAGAATTCCTCTTACCGAGAGGAAGTGAGTCGTTTGTTTACATTCTAACCAACAATATGAATTGCCATTGTCGACCCTCTTTTGGTGCTCGTGGTAATATTCATGCAGGGTTGATTCGCCCGTTCGAACGCCCATTTTAGGTTTTCCTTAAATCGCATTTTGTAAGTTCATGAGTAGATTTTGAGACTGTTTGGTGCTCTCAAAGTGATTTTCACGCGACTTTACACCAGAATCAACCCTCCATAACGCTGTATCAAAAGTAAGCAACAGACGGCCATTTCTTAACGTCAATTGGATCCTATCGTGATGCTATGTATAACGTTTTTGAAATCTACATTACTTATACGAGGGGCGTTCAACTTATAAATTTCCCATGGTTTATCTCTGGGCTGTTGGTGCTAGAAACATTTTATTTATACGGTTAATTTTGTCAAATCCTCAGCTTTCCAACGGTAATTTTTTTTTGAAAGTCAAGCAATTTGTGTAGGAGAAAACGCTAAATTTCTACACCCGAGTCGAAAATTTCCCCGCCAACTTTTTCAGCCAAAGTATTCGCTTGTTTTGAACAACAGCATTCGTCTGATCAGCGACGAAAATGAGCCGTTATCGATCCATATCTGTTGCTGCGCTCAATGTTTGTCATGAAATCTTATCTAAGATGACCGTGAGATGCATTATAATCACATATCAAGAAGAATCTTGGAGAGGCGTCAAGTTCCAGTCAGATGACCCCCTGAAGTTTTTTTCTTTTTCTTTCGGGTTCCCCAAGGATGGTGGCACCCGGGGCCCAGCCCCCCCCCCCCCCAGGCGACGCCACTGCTTATTGGAAAGAATATAGAGAGAATTCCTCTTACCGAGAGGAAGTGAGTCGTTTGTTTACATTCTAACCAACAATATAAATTGCCATTGTCGACCCTCTTTTGGTGCTCGTGGTAATATTCATGCAGGGTTGATTCGCCCTTTCGAACGCCATTTTAGGTTTTCCTTAAATCGCATTTTGTAAGTTCATGAGTAGATTTTGAGACTGTTTGGTGCTCTCAAAGTGATTTTCACGCGACTTTACACCAGAATCAACCCTCCATAACGCTGTATCAAAAGTAAGCAACAGACGGCCATTTCTTAACGTCAATTGGATCCTATCGTGATGCTATGTATAACGTTTTTGAAATCTACATTACTTATACGAGGGGCGTTCAACTTATAATTTTCCCTATTTTTTATCTCTGGCCCTGTTGGTGCTAGAAACATTTTATTTATACGGTTAAATTTGTCAAATCCTCAGCTTTCCAACGGTAATTTTTTTTTGTGAAAGTCAAGCAATTTTTGTAGGAGAAAACGCTAAATTTCTACACCCGAGTCGAAAATTTCCCCGCCAACTTTTTCAGCCAAAAGTATTCGCTTGTTTTGAACAACAGCATTCGTCTGATCAGCGACGAAAATGAGCCGTTATCGATCCATATCTGTTGCTGCGCTCAATGTTTGTCATGAAATCTTATCTAAGATGACCGTGAGATGCATTATAATCACATATCAAGAAGAATCTTGGAGAGGCGTCAAGTTCCAGTCAGATGACCCCCTGAAGGAGACCGTGATGACTTTTTTCAAGTCCTTAGACCGAGAATTTTTCGCCCAAGGTATTGAAACTGCGGAAAATGTACCAATCAGGAAGGAGATTATGTGGAGAAGTCGTAAAAATTGAATAATCTAAAAATAAAAGGTATTTTTTATTTTAAATTTTCGCTTTCTTCATTCCAAGTGTCAAAGTTAGTTTTTACTTCCCAACTCACAAGTTGGCGGGAAATTTTTCGACACGGGTGTAGAAATATAGCTTTTTCTCCTACAAAAATTGCTTGGATTTCAAAGACAAAATTACCGTTGAAAAGCTGAGGATTTGACAAATTTAACCGTATAAATAAAACGTTTCTAGCACCAACAAGGCCAGAGATAAAAAATAGGGAAACTAATAAGTTGAACGCCCCTCGTACTTCTGTAGTTTTCTTACACGTTTGAGAATGGAGCTGTTGCAAACTTTTTCTACAGGCTTATTAGTAGTTGTTTCCGGGGTAATATCCAGTAAAAATGACGATTAGCGCACTAAAAAATCACGAAATATACTCCTAAACTCACAAAATGCTTTTAAACGCGAGACCGTAATGGCGGCCGGGGCCGCGGTTTTCATTGGGGTTCCCTATCTTCAATCAGCGCCATCTACACGAGGTGTTCTCGCAACACCACACAAAAAGAAGAAGAAGCATACAATTGCCATAAGAAATCCGTGGCCTCGGCCGCCATTACGGTCTCGCATTTAAAAGCATTTTGTGAGTTTAGGAGTGGATTTCGTGATTTTTTTTGTGCGCTAATCGTTATTTTTACAGAGTATTACCCGGTATTCAACTAATATTAAGCCTGTAGCAAAAGTTTGCAACAGCTCCATTGTATTTTGTTACCTTTAATCATTCATACTTTTTTCAGTGATCATACATTCACATTTAACTCGGCAAAGTTAATTTCTCAATTAATGAACTTGTCGTGTTTCAGGTGTCCTTAAAATTCATCGCTCCCTGAACAATGTAACGAGAGAGTCGGGGAGCAGTGTGAAGCTCCGATGCGAGGTCGGCGGGGAGCCAGCTCCGACCAAGGTGCAATGGTTCAAGAACGAGGCCCCCGTTGAAGAGCAGCGGGGTCGTGTCACCGTCAAACGCTATACGCCGAAAAAGTCCGAAACCTCCGCCCCGATGCTGGGGACCAAACTCGTCATCAACAATTTGGACGTCCACGACAGAGGCTACTACAAATGCCTAATCTCTAACGGTCTGTCCACCGTGGAATCGACCGGTATTCTGATGGTAAAAGCAGCTCCATCCAGTAAGTTGTTTTTTTGTTTTTTTTTGTTTGTTTTTGTTTTGCGAAAGTGCGCCTAAATGTGAAAGCACCAGTTACAGACACCCCCTAAAAACGGTACCAGTAACAGACACCCCTAAAGGCTGATGCCCTAATCTGAAAAGCAGGGCTGCCGTTTTGCGTATAATCAATGCTATTTTTCTATTCACCGATGATTCCACCGGTTGAGAAAAGATTACACAGTTCAGTTCAGTATATGACTGTAATGCACGTAAATACTCTGATCTGTAATCTTTCCTTAATCGGTGGAAACTCCGTTGATTAATTAAAATATCCGCAAGTTTTTTAAAGTCATCGACGACTCCACCGGTTGAGAAAAGATTACAGATGCGAGTATTTTAGTTTATTGTAGAGGTAGTTTCAGAAGTGTAGGCGGACCAAAACCATAATCTTTGGCGAATTTTCAACTTACATTCCTTCAAATCAATACCGAATTTGCTCCTGACTTTATTCTTTTGTGTTTAAAGTTTTCCTCATTGAAAAGTGAACTCTCAATTTCATTTTTATCAATTTTCATTGAGTAATATCAGAAATAATGTTGACAAATTCCAAAGATTATCGGTCTAGGTCCGCCTACACTTCTGAAACTACCTCTAGTCATATACTGAATTGAACTGTGTAATCTTTTCTCAACCGGTGGAATCATCGGTGAATTGAAAAATAGCATTGATTATACGCAAAACGGCAGCCCTACTGAAAAGAGAAAATTAGTTAGGGCTCAAAATTACTTCCAAGTTCTGCTATTTTGATGTTGTAAGCATTTCAATATGCCTTGTAAGTCCAAAAAATAATTTTGCATTTCTGGCAAAAGAATTAAGATATTTTGGGTTTTTGTCACTGTTGCCGTTCTTAGGGGGTGTCTATAGACTATAACTGGCACTTTCACCTTAAGTCTAAAATAAAAAAAAATCCTAATTTTTCAATGGAATGAAGAAAATATGCGATAAGTTCAGTAACTTTTGTCGGTAAATTCCGTGCTTAGGTATTTTGTATGATGAAATTGCTTAAAATATCGTTTGAGAGAACCTGAATTTTCAAATTTTCCCAGGGAAAGACCCCTGAACCCCCATTTACTGTTGAGTGTCCCACCCAGACCCCCATAGTACATCTATCCAAAGTCTGTCTTGCCCCTTTCCCTTCAAAAAGTATATCTCAAGTTTATACCACTGACCGCGGAATATTACCTACTTACAATTACTGCAGGAACTTGGAATTGAAGCGCCCTTATTTTTACTTTTCTAATTGTGAGGAGCAGTGGTGGCTTGTGCTATTTGGCAACAATGACTTCGCTCCATTTGAATCTATGTTTAACAATCGATTGTTAGTGAAGCGCTGCTTCACTTTAAAATCGATTGTTGTACACTCAATCAAATGGAGGGATGACATTGTTGCCAAATTGCACGAGCCGCCCCTGGTGAGGAGCAGTGCTCAAGTCGTTCATTTATAAGTATGTATTTATCTGGAGATGACTTATTTTTTTTTCATTGTTCACAGGTCAAGATCGAGGGCCAAATCTAGATATCTCCCAATTTCCAGCGCATATTTTGGGCAGGTAAGATCTACCGAAATGTCTCTCTGTTGTATAAATTTTTGTTTTGTTTTGTCTTTTGTTTTTGTTTTATGTTTTTATAATTTTTTTTTGGTGGAGTATCAGTTATCTCGTTTTGAAACTGTACAGTTGTTTTCGTCGACAGTTTTGTCAGAAAAATTGCCTGCAATCAGTCAAGTATGCAATTTCATTTCTTGAGGATCAGATGTTTGAAATAATGGCGTGCAGCGGTCGCGTATTGTCGGCGTCGCGTGTTTTAGATAATAGAATCGATTTTCTATCAAGTTTTTGTCTGTCTACAATTTCGCCCGAAAAATGTCAGTTTTCTGTCGACAGGTATCCCCGAAAAATTTCCTGCAATCAGTCGGGTATGCAATTTCATTTCTTGAAAGTCGGATAAGTTGTTTGAAACCATGCCCGCATGGATAGCTGCTTCGTGCATGTGTTGAAGAAAATAGATTCGATTGAAATTATTATTTCTACCTATAGTTTTCTGTAGACAGTTTTTCCCGACAAATTTCCTGCAATCAGTCGGGTATGCAATTTCATTTCGTGAAGGTCGTATAAGTTGTTTGAAATCATGGGCTACCTGCGTCATGTGTGTTTGAAAATAGATTCGATTGAAATAATTTCTACCCAGTTTTCTGTCAAAAGTTTTTCCTGAAAAATCTCCTGCAATCAGTCGAGTATGCAATTTTATGATTTCCTGAAGGTCGGATAAGTTGTTTGAAATCATGCATAGCTGCATTTTTCCCCCATAACCCCCCCCCCCTCCCAAGTTAACTACAGGGTACCCCCGGAATTTTTTTGAAAAATTTAGGTTTTTTAAGCAAACACGCTATTCTGAATTAAATTTTACCCAAACTTACTGATGAACATTATAACATTTTCTCCTCGTTTCCAAACTTAAAACTCTTAAAAGCAAGATTTTCATAGTTTGGTCTACTTTGACATCGGTCACGATTCAATTTTAATTTGATCTAAAATCCTATACTTTGACTTCTAAGATATATTAAAAAAAAAAAAAAAAAAAAAAAAAAAAAAAAAAAAATCCACTAATATTTATTTATTTAGTCAATTATAGTCAATCTTTTGCTCCCGTCTCCTTCTACTTTTTTCTCTTTTCCTTATCTACTCTCTTTCTCTCTTTTTATCTCTTTTCCTTTATATTTTTCTCTTCTTTTCTTTCTCCTCTTTTCTTTCTCCTCTTTTCCTTCCTTTGACTTTCCTCTTCTTTTTCATGCGTTCTCTCTTTTTATCATTTATTTGGGGGTGACCCCCCTCCCACCAGTAACGCCACTGCAGGTGCCCGATAGGTAAATGTGCACTGCACTGCACGCTGTCACTCATGCATTCGAAAACTTTATATTATTCTGCAGTTGAGGTTTGACTGCTCTAAAGTCCGGACGCAGGCAAGTAAGTAATATAGATAGAGACAGATTGGCGAGACTGAGAATATGTTCATGGCGTTGAAGTAAAAATAACTTCAGGAAGCAGTTTCATTCATAGATTTGGGGGGGGGGGGGGGGGAGTTGACAGAGGAAGTTGACGACATCGTCAGGAAACACTCCGCTCGTTACTTTATCGAGCGTACCTACTCCTGGTTTTTCTCGCTAAAGGTATTAGTAAGTACTTTTGCATCATCCTAACACTTTCATACCAGAAATTATTTTTCTTCAGAAACGGATTTTTGACCAACATGATTGATCTTAGCGCTGTCTCTTCATCTAAATTGATGCGCATATTGTATTTTTATGTTTTCCATAAGATTCAATATTATTCAGATGTACATTGAAATGTACTCCTGGTCTGAAAGGGCTCTAAAGAACGGCAGCAATTAAAATTTCAAAAAGAGGAAGACTCAGGCAGTGGCGGCGCGTCATAAGGGCTAGGAGGGGCTTAAGCCTCCCACTTTTTCAGGAAGCCCGGGCTGGTAAATACAATTTTTTAACCTACAAGCAAAAAAAAATCGTCAAGTTCAAGGTTCCCCCCCCCCCACTTTTTAGACCCACGCGCCGCCTCTGGACTCGGGGATGTATGTTGATGCAGTATTTGTCTCTGTGCTGATGTGAAGGTTTGTGAAGTTGGCAACAGAAAGTATGAGTATGAGAAGAGGGGTTCGTTATCCTCCGTTTTTAGCGTTGTTAACTGAGGCAGCATTGTCTCCATTGTTTAATGTTGATGTTGATACGGCGATGTCAAAAAATCACTAATTCCCACTGTCGTGTGTTTGTTTCCCCTAAAGTTGTGTTTTGGAGTTTCGGAGAAGTGTCCGTTTGTGGCTGAAACTGCTTTCTATAAAAGCAAGAACTATATTTCCAGCGAAGGGTTGATTCTATTTTCAATTTCATTATTTATCAAGTTGTCGGGTTTGTTTTGAAATTTGAACTAACCTCTCAACTCCTGTTCCTGTTCCTTTCCTCCCCTTACTTCCTAAGGAGTATTTTCAAGTTTAGTGTTCAAATCCTTTTTCACTCTCTCTACTTTTCTTTCTCATAGGCGATACTCCGTCTGGTTGTACCCAGCCCAATTTTATTGATATTGTTCGAGATTATCTTCTTTTAGTTACTCTTATTTGTTCCTGAAGCGCCGATATTTTGATCCAGTCTTCCCTACTCAATTCTACGAGTCATGCAATGTTCTTGTCATCGCTAGGGTCTGTTGTTCACAGCAGTATGCCTTCTCTTCTACTTGTGTCTATCTTTTTGTCGCTTTTTATCCTTGGATCCTTCTCCAATGTATCTGAAACCATCCCGACATCAATCAATGACTCCACCACCTCTACATTTGCTATACCGACTGAAGCACCTCCATCAACTTCACCAAGGTTTGTTTTCTCTTATTTGTATACTTTGTTTTTCTGTGGTCTTCAGAACTGTTCTCTATCTTCAGCACTTCTTCATTGTCACTTGTATGTATTGTATGCTGCAATTGTATCGCTGAAATTCTGTAATGCTTATTAGAGAAGACGACTTGTCTTGTTTTTTTTTTTTTTATATCAGCCGTGGCTAGGTTTCTCTCATAAGAGCTGGCGGATGAAAGATGTAATCAATAGAGGTTGTTTTTAATGAATTGGTTCATGAAAGTTTCCCTCTTCTGTATCCCTTGTTTTATATTATACTTATATCCCTTCATATCTTATTTGACTTGTCTCAATTTTCAGTGACGTTTAACATCGAAAACAATGCTTGTTGAATATTGGACAAAACTGTAACTCCCTAAGATGGTTGGTTCTGTGGATGAAAACAACAGCTATTTATTTGCCAGCAATATTTGCACTTTTCAACTTTTTAATTTGCTACATACTTATACTTTTTTCCCCCTTTTTTTTGGAATTCACTGTACCAATCTTGATTTAAGTCCGTCGAAAGCTAACGCGGAACAGATCGTGAGCTCTTCCCAGAAAAATATGCTTTTCACAAAACTGATGATTTTTCATGCAATTAAATGTTGTCGTTTGAATGAAAATATCAGCTTCTTTACTACTCCGAACCAATCAGCTTGCCCTATCTGAGGTTCGAAGCTGATGTTTTCATGAAAGCCGTAGAATTGTCAAATCCAATCTTTTCTCGGACAAACTATTGTTCCTGTGAAATGTGTTTTTATATTATTTACCTACTCTTAACATCAGAATGGGGCTCTTGCAAACTTTTGCTACAAGCGGTCGAATTGTTAATTCCCATGCCAAAACCAGCAAAAATTATGAAAATCGCACCAGAAGAGACTAAAATTCAGTAATAAACTCTGAAAACAGCTGTAACAGCAAGATCGTAATGGCGGAGCTACGCACGTATCATAGGGAGATTCCTATCTAATTTGGCTTTTTCTAAATTTTCTTCAAATTAGATACGAATCTCCTATGATATTTGCATAGCTCTGCCACTAAGCACGATTCGGAGAGTGAATTTAGTGATTTTTTAGTGTACTCATTGTCATTTTCACAGGTTTTTATACAAAAATCATCTCTCTAATCACCTTTCGCAAAATTTTGCAAGAGCCCCATTGATTGTGGCCAGAAGATTTAAATATTGACTTTTCTCTTTCAGTATGGGTGTGAGCTACAGTATGCCTGGTCTTCCTCTTGGCCCACACAGTGTCTCCACCGTACCTGATTCCCATATTCCTCGAGAAGCTCGTTGCGAGGTAAGTTTGAAGTGTTTGCTCTTCGTAACAATTTTCAGTTTCTACTGCAAAGACCAGCTGGCTGATTGTGAACTGATTGACTCAGCAAGGATTTACCAATTTCTGTTTTATCTTGTCTTTTCAGCAGAAAATCTGCAATCAACCTGCAGGCCTACCAATGAGGTTGATCCTGCGATCCCTGGGATTGCATAAAAAGTGTGGAAAAGACCTTATTCAAAATTGGTGTTTTTTGCCCTGAGAGTGAGATATTTTGAGGGTGGATAAAGGACCATCTGAGGTGTATAAATCTGAGTTGTTTTTTGACTTAGGCCTCAAGGAAGCGGCGTTGCTAATTTTCAAAATCGAATCCATTATCTACTCATAATGTTTTTAGAACTCAACCGATTTAACTGTTCTTTGACTCAATCGATAGGAATTATAAAGATCTTTCATTTGATGTATATGTTACACCCTGTTGGCGAAACCGGCCATTCCGCGGAATGGCAAGAGCAGTTGACCATTCCGCGGAATGGCCGATTTTTTGGCCACTCCGCGGAATGGGCAGCCATTCCGCGGAATGGCAAGGTAAAATCAGTCTCATTACGCCAACGGGCCGACCATGAATTTCAACCGAAGCTGATTTAAGTAACGAATGTGTTTCGAAGTGAAGATGACACCACTCTACGAATTTTAGACGAATGTTTCTAAATGGTCTTTCACTTTTACGAAATAATATACGTTTTAAAAAGAAAATAGCCAAACATGTATTACTATATTTGAATTTTACTCTTATTATCTTTTTTAAAATTATTTTTTTATCGACTCGCATTTAATTTCATGCGTTCACATACTCTCACTCAGCCATTCGTCTGTATCGATTTATGTAAGTATTTGTTTTATTATTTCATTATTTACGCACTTATTAATGGATTATATTCCAATATATCAGTAGAGGGTCAAAAAGAGAATCAACTATTCTACTGAGTAATAGCATATATTAATTTTTGATGGGCTGAAAAAAGGAAAAAAAAAGCAATCGATCCAGGAGGAAAGATGAATAACATTGAAATATGTTTCATATGCGTTCATATACTTTCACTCAGCCATTCACCTATCGATTTATGTAAGTATTTTTTTTTATTATGTCATTATTTACGCACCTAATGGATTATATTGCAATATATCAGTAGTAGGTCAAAAAGAGAATCAACAATTTTCCCTTCAAACTTTTACCAGACTTAGGACTGGCCGCAGGTAAAAATAATGTAAAAACATTTTTTTTATCAGCGGGCGTGTTTAAAAAATTGTTTTGTTATCTCGTTGTTAAGGGTGTATAGTGCCCGTGTCAAATAAATAAAACTACAAAAAACATTTAAGGGTGTATAGTGCCCACGTCGTATTTTAAAATTATACCAAATATTTCAGGCCTATATTTCCCGTGTCAATAATTGATTCACTTTTCAGTCATGGTTTTCGCAAGTTATTCCAACATGCTAGGCAGAATTGCGCTGCCTTTTTTCGCAAAAAAAACTGCAACGCACTACAGCGTTGCCATTCTTTTTCCTTTCTGCAGCCCATCAAAAATTACCGAGTAAATGAGTTGATTCTCTTTTTGACCTACTAGGCACTGATATATTGCAATATAATCCATTAAGTGCGTAAATAATGACATAATAAAAAAAATACTTACATAAATCGATAGGTGAATGGCTGAGTGAAAGTATATGAACGCATATGAAACATATTTCAATGTTATTCATCTTTCCTCCTGGATCGATCGCTTTTTTTTCCTTTTTTCAGCCCATCAAAAATTAATATATGCTATTACTGAGTAGAATAGTTGATTCTCTTCTGACCCTCTACTGATATATTGGAATATAATCCATTAATAAGTGCTTAAATAATGAAATAATAAAACAAATACTTACATAAATCGATACAGACGAATGGCTGAGTGAGAGTATGTGAACGCATGAAATTAAATGCGAGTCGATAAAAAAATAATTTTAAAAAAGATAATAAGAGTGAAATTCGAATATAGTAATACATGTTTGGCTATTTTCTTTTTAAAACGTATATTATTTCGTAAAAGTGAAAGACCATTTAGAAACATTCGTCTAAAATTCGTAGAGTGGTATCATCTTCACTTCGAAACACATTCGTTACTTAAATCAGCTTCGGTTGAAATTCATGGTCGGCCCGTTGGCGTAATGAGACTGATTTTACCTTGCCATTCCGCGGAATGGCTACCCATTCCGCGGAATGGCCAAAAAATCGGCCATTCCGCGGGATGGCCAAAAAACCAGCCATTCCGCGGAATGGCCGGTTTCGCCAACGGGGCGTAACATATATACTATACTTTGTGTTTTAGATAATAATTATGGTAGTTGCAGCTATTTTCCTTTTATCAATAGGTTTACAAAAGAAGTTTTTGGGAAATTTGGCACCTGCGAAACATTTGAATTTGTACGAAAAATTTTCTGGAAAAAGATAATTTTACGCTCTTACTGATGGCGCAAAGTAAGCTCTATGGAAACTTTCCGTTTAAAAGTTATAGCTGCTCCAAGTTTCAAAAAGAACTGAAAAAGGGGGTTTTGCTGACACCCCATTTGAAGAGAACATAAATATTCTTTAATGAAGAATGGGATAGTATGAAATTTGGGTTTTTGGGGGTTTTTTGATCTTTGAATCCTTGCTACCATCTATTTTTCCAAATTTTTGAATCCAAGATGGCTAGATGGCTGGCACTGTTTTTTTTACGACAAATTATTTTGTGGTTGGCAAATGAAGAAGTTGAAACTCTTGCTACAGCATTACTCATTTGTATCAATAATGTAATGATCAGAAAGACTGCAAACATCTCAAAATTTTGTGGAAAAATCTGGAACAATGTGAAATGTTGATTCAACTCAATATTTCACCTTCCAGCAGCGTTGCAGACTTTTTCTATAAAGGGATCCAGTGAATTTCAGCCACCTGGAAAATGTAATGCATCCCTCACATAGACTCATCCCATGCTTCAAAAGTGAGGTTACAGTTATCAACGCTTGAGTCTTTAATGATTGAATTTTAATTCTAATTCTTTTCTGCTCTGCAGGTTTACACTGGAACTGTGTGCACTGAATTTGTTAAATCCGACTTGGTTTTCATACCTGGTGGTCAAACTCAAGCTGACATTGAAAGTAAATTAGCGTCTGCCCTAACTGTCGTTAACACATCACCGTAAGTTGTTTCAAACAGTTGACTCTGTCTCTTACATTTTGATAATTTCCCATCTGATTTACCTCCTAACCATGGGTACAATTCTAGGCATAATTACATTATAAAAATCAAAATTCAACCTGCAGGCCTACCAATGAGGTTGATCCTGCGATCCCTGGGATTGCATAAAAAGTGTGGAAAAGACCTTATTCAAAATTGGTGTTTTTTGCCCTGAGAGTGAGATATTTTGAGGGTGGAAAAAGGACCATCTGGGGTGTATAAATCTGAGTTTTTTTTTGACTTAGGCCTAAAGGAAGCGGCGTTGCTAATTTTCAAAATCGAATCCATTATCTACTCATAATTTTTTTAGAACTCAACCGTTTTAACTGTTCTTTGACTCAATCGATAGGAATTAAAAAGATCTTTCATTTGATGTATATGTTAACCCTTTTGGCAAAACCCGGCCATTCCGCGGAATGGCAAGAGCAGTTGACCATTCCGCGGAATGGCCGATTTTTTGGCCACTCCGGGGAAATGGGCAGCCATTCCGCGGAATGGCAAGGTAAAATCAGTCTCATTACGCCAAGGGCCGACCATGAATTTCAACCGAAGCTGATTTAAGTAACGAATGTGTTTCGAAGTGAAGATGACACCACTCTACGAATTTTAGACGAATGTTTCTAAATGGTCTTTCACTTTTACGAAATAATATACGTTTTAAAAAGAAAATACCCAAAACATGTATTACTATATTTGAATTTTACTCTTATTATCTTTTTTAAAATTATTTTTTTATCGACTCGCTTTTAATTTCATGCGTTCACATACTCTCACTCAGCCATTCGTCTGTATCGATTTATGTAAGTATTTGTTTTATTATTTCATTATTTACGCACTTATTAATGGATTATTTTCCCAATATATCAGTAGAGGGTCAAAAAGAAATCAACTATTCTACTGAGTAATAGCATATTTTAAATTTTTTGAGGGGCTAAAAAAAGGAAAAAAAAAGCAATCGATCCAGGAGGAAAGAGAATAACATTAAAATATGTTTCATATGCTTTCATATACTTTCACTCAGCCATTCACCTATCGATTTATGTAAGTATTTTTTTTATTATGTCTTTATTTACGCACCTAATGGATTATATTGCAATATATCGTAGTAGGTCAAAAAGAGAATCAAAAATTTTCCCTTCAAACTTTTACCAGACTTAGGACTGGCCGCGGGAAAAAATAATGTAAAAACATTTTTTTTATCAGCGGGCGTTTTTAAAAAAATTGTTTTGTTTCTCGTTGTTAAGGGTGTATAGTGCCCGTGTCAAATAAATAAAACTACAAAAAACTTTTAAAGGGTGTATAGTGCCCACGTCGTATTTTAAAATTATACCAAATATTTCAGGCCTATATTTCCCGTGTCAATAATTGATTCCTTTTCAGTCATGGTTTTCGCAAGTTATTCCAACATGCTAGGCAGAATTGCGCTGCCTTTTTTTGCAAAAAAAAATGCAACGCACTACAGCGGCCATTCTTTTTCCTTTCTGCAGCCCATCAAAAAACCGAGTAAATGAGTTTTCTCTTTTTGACCTACTAGGCACTGATATATTGCAATATAATCCATTAAGTGCGTAAATAATGACATAATAAAAAAAAAACTTACATAAATCGATAGGTGAATGGCTGAGTGAAAGTATATGAAAGCATATGAAACATATTTCAATGTTATTCATCTTTCCTCCTGGATCGATCGCTTTTTTTTCCTTTTTTCAGCCCATCAAAAATTAATATATGCTATTACTGAGTAGAATAGTTGATTCTCTTCTGACCCTCTACTGATATATTGGAATATAATCCATTAATAAGTGCTTAAATAATGAAATAATAAACAAATACTTACATAAATCGATACAGACGAATGGCTGAGTGAGAGTATGTGAACGCATGAAATTAAATGCGAGTCGATAAAAAAAATTTTAAAAAAGATAATAAGAGTGAAATTCGAATATAGTAATACATGTTTGGCTATTTTCTTTTTAAAACGTATATTATTTCGTAAAAGTGAAAGACCATTTAGAAACATTCGTCTAAAATTCGTAGAGTGGTATCATCTTCACTTCGAAACACATTCGTTACTTAAATCAGCTTCGGTTGAAATTCATGGTCGGCCCGTTGGCGTAATGAGACTGATTTTACCTTGCCATTCCGCGGAATGGCTACCCATTCCGCGGAATGGCCAAAAAATCGGCCATTCCGCGGGATGGCCAAAAAACCAGCCATTCCGCGGAATGGCCGGTTTCGCCAACGGGGCGTAACATATATACTATACTTTGTGTTTTAGATAATAATTATGGTAGTTGCAGCTATTTTCCTTTTATCAATAGGTTTACAAAAGAAGTTTTTGGGAAATTTGGCACCTGCGAAACATTTGAATTTGTACGAAAAATTTTCTGGAAAAAGATAATTTTACGCTCTTACTGATGGCGCAAAGTAAGCTCTATGGAAACTTTCCGTTTAAAAGTTATAGCTGCTCCAAGTTTCAAAAAGAACTGAAAAAGGGGTTTCGCTGACACCCCATTTGAAGAGAACATAAATATTCTTTAATGAAGAATGGGATAGTATGAAATTTGGGTTTTTGGGGGTTTTTTGATCTTTGAATCCTTGCTACCATCTATTTTTCCAAATTTTTGAATCCAAGATGGCTAGATGGCTGGCACTGTTTTTTTTACGACAAATTATTTTGTGGTTGGCAAATGAAGAAGTTGAAACTCTTGCTACAGCATTACTCATTTGTATCAATAATGTAATGATCAGAAAGACTGCAAACATCTCAAAATTTTGTGGAAAAATCTGGAACAATGTGAAATGTTGATTCAACTCAATATTTCACCTTCCAGCAGCGTTGCAGACTTTTTCTATAAAGGGATCCAGTGAATTTCAGCCACCTGGAAAATGTAATGCATCCCTCACATAGACTCATCCCATGCTTCAAAAGTGAGGTTACAGTTATCAACGCTTGAGTCTTTAATGATTGAATTTTAATTCTAATTCTTTTCTGCTCTGCAGGTTTACACTGGAACTGTGTGCACTGAATTTGTTAAATCCGACTTGGTTTTCATACCTGGTGGTCAAACTCAAGCTGACATTGAAAGTAAATTAGCGTCTGCCCTAACTGTCGTTAACACATCACCGTAAGTTGTTTCAAACAGTTGACTCTGTCTCTTACATTTTGATAATTTCCCATCTGATTTACCTCCTAACCATGGGTACAATTCTAGGCATAATTACATTATAAAAGTCAAAATTTTGCTGAAAGTTTTTGAAAGCAATATTAACTTTTCAGTGACTCAATTAATAAATGCATCGCCTCTAACCCTAAAACTAATCAATGGTGAACTAATGACTTTGCACCGTTCCTTCTTGGAGTGAAGCAGCTCCTACTGTGGGAGGCCTTTAATAGCGTTTTTGAGTTTTTAGGGGGAAAAAACATGCTAAATGCTGTCTTTATTTGTATGCTTTATGCGATTTTGTGTAATTCTTCCTTAACTGTATGCTTCTATGCGATTTTGTGCAATCAATTATTGTTTTCAACCACTAATGGTGGCTCTAATGTACCATTTTTAAAAAAAAAAAAAAAAAATTATCAGCGTTGCAGATGGGAGTGGCTTACCTAAGCAAAAATCTTAAAAGTCGTCTTACGTTCTTTTTATCCCAGACTGTACCCTTTTCTTTGGGTTATCTCTTTTTCACAACTCTTGCTTTTCTCTTTTTTCATAGTGATCTCTCTGTAAGCTGTCAACAATTTGTGAAGCCCTCCTTATGTTATTCTAATTTTCCACTTTGCCGAAGACACACTCAAGTACCTCGAAAGATTTGTATTCAGGTAATGACATTTTTTTGTTTGCCCGCAGTTTTTTCTATGGTCCTTCACCATGATGGTATTTGATATCCTACAAGAAGTACTCAGAGACAAAAAACCATGGAGACCACGCACTATCTATCTTGTCCTTGTTTGCGTGCGGCGGCACCTTTTTTTTTTGGATTCTTAATAAATCTCTGCAAACATAGATCATATGTTGACAAATGAGCAAAGTTGTTAAGGGTTTTGCCTAATGAGACTAAAGTACCAAAATAGCATCAGTCAACTTATAGACCATGTTGGATGGTGCTCCCTCATGCGCTCTTTGTTATAATTCCTGTTGAGTTCCAAAAAAAAAGTCAGCCACCGCGCACATGGCCAGTGCGTGGTCTCTATTATATATTGTCTCTGGAGGTTCTCAATCGACTATTATTTCCTTTTTACTGTATCTCAACTGAAAGGAAGGTGTTTCCTGTTATTGTGTTCCTGGTAAAGGAAACTGGTTGAAGTAAAATTTGTGGGTTTCTTTTCATCAATCAAAAAACAATGACTCTTATTATTTAACCTACTGCTCAATGAGAGCATTTAACTTGCAACTCATACTGTCTCTGGAGGTACTCAATCGACTATTATTTCCTTTTAACTTTATTTCATTTGAAAGGAAGGCGTTTCCTGTTACTGTGCTCCTGGTAAAGGAAACTGGTTGAAGTGAAATTTGTGGGTTTCTTTTCATCAATCAAAAAACAATGACTCTTATTATTTAACCTGCTGCTTAATGGGAGCATTTAATTTGCAATTTCCTCGCTCTTAATCTTGTACATTTTCTTTCTTTAGGATTGTGAGCTGTTAGAAAATGAGTTGTGTCGCATAGAATATGCCATTGCCAAGCGCCATCCGTTGATTGGGAAAGCTCTAAATCTTCCAGAGTGTGATGATTTACCGCTGAGGAATTCGCATGAAAGTTCAGACTGTTTACCTCTTGGTATACCAGAACCAGAACCTGTGGACGGCAGTAAGTAAAGTTCATGTTGAATTGACCTAATTGTTTCTTGTCAACAAAAATGGTAAATCTCTAGAAATTTATTTAGGGAATCCGAATAAATGCCTTGTGAATTCTCACCGTCGATTGGAATTTAATTTTTAGTCTAATCGTCTGCTTCAAATAATATCATACTGTTTTTCATAATTTTGAGTGCTTTTCAATTTCAAGGACCTCTCTTTCCCGTTAAGGGCCATTTTTGCCCCCTTCAGCTCAGCTTTGCAACGACTTCTCCTTGAAGTAGACTACGCATCTAGATGCAAGTTACAACTAATTTAAAGAAGATATTAGAGGTGTTCGAGTACCCCAAAATTACCTGAGTTTTGAGTTTTCCGAAACTCCAAAGTGCTAGTTGAACGAAAAAAAGATTCAAGTAATTTTTGATTTTTTTTTTTTTGAAAAATGTTTTTGAAAGAAAAAAAAATATCAATCAATCGAGTCGTTAAAAATCATATTTGCGGGTTACATATCATAGTTCGTGAAATTCGTTTTATCTCACCTGAATTTGTGCATCTCTCACCACCCATTTCGCGAAGATTTGACAGTCTGTGATCTGAGCAGACAGCACCAGAAGATACGACGAAGAGCACGTCTTCATTACTATGACCCTTAAAATTGCCCACAAAATGTTTCTAAGAATTCGAGGATCTCAGAGTAAAGAAGAAGATGGCCTGAAGTAAAGCTTTACTAACCCCAAAGTTAACTGATTTCTTCCACCCAAAGCAGCGTCAAACTGTGACTGAAAGTAAGATAAAAGCCCTTGACCCAAAGATTGAGCTGTTTCCTTTCCTTTTCCTTCCTTGCTTTTTAAATAATGAATGATAGTGTAACGACTATTATTTGTATTTTAGCTTTAGAGAACTTTTTTTGCTGTATTGCAATATCACGATCACTCGAATTCAAACCTTGAAAACATACGCAAAACCCAATTCAACCCAAAATTTCGATATCCGATCACCTCTTAAATTTTTTTTCATGGTTTGGGCGGCTGGACTTTATTCATATTGCTGCTACATTTTTTTGTTTGTTTAAATTTTCAGGTCAGCTCTGTTACTGGGGCCGTGGAGAAAGTTACCGTGGAAACGTATCGGTTGCCATCTCTGGTGAAAAATGTATGATATGGAGTCACAATCATGGCATGTCCTTGCGTATTTCACTATATCCAGAACTTCTGGGACCTCATGCCAACTGCAGGAATCCTGGCTCTCAAGAAAAGCAACCCTGGTGTTTTGTCGACTCCTCGAACGAACGGCAATTCTGCAGCATTACTCAGTGTGGTAAGAGTCAAAGTCTTTGGGGAAAGACCTTGGGAGATTCCCTCTGATTACAGGCCAAAATTAATTTATCTTAAAGAAATCAAGATGTCAGTTTTACAAAATATCTCCTCGATAACTTTAAAAATCGTCGGAAAGTTGTACTGAAAAATGGAATATTGCAAATCAACTCTTGGATCGAAATGCAATGTTCCATTTTTTTGTACTTCTGCCCTTGTTTTTAAAGTTATGAACAAGATGTTTTGCAAAGACATTCTCGTGATGATTATCTAGTAAAGTAGTAACCAAAGATTACTAAGCCTAAAGAGCTATGGCATAACGATTCAAAAGTGTTGTTCGACTCCTACAAAGTATGCAATGTGGCGTACGCTGGTGACTGTCAACATTGTTATTACTTTGTTACTTTGGTTAGTGGGAATGTTTGATATCGTGTCATGTGTGAATCCATTGATATGGTGATTTTTTAACTCTCCAAAAGTGGACGGTTCTCTGTTTACTGGACTCTCTGTATTCAGGCTACATCTAAAAATGTGTTCTCACGAACTTTGATCATTTTTGATCAAACTCAACTATCATGTCCGATTTTAATAAAGCTTTAATATTCATGATAAATCTCATCATTTTCATGAACCTTTCCAATGGGTCTGTTGCGTTCTTTTGCTACATAAATATAACTCATTGTTTCTAACGTAAAATTCGGCGAAAATAACAATGTGCATCTTAAAAACTTTCAAAATCCACTCATTAACTCAGAAAATACCTTCCATTTCAAACAACCCGCGCTACACTGGACACTATATCACCGACTTAGAACTACATAGATGGAACCATCTCGTTTATGTAAACATGAACAGAACTTACAAACATTGGAATGTTTCGTTTAGATGCGTACAGTTCTTATATTATTTTGTAATCTTTGATAAACCGAAAAGACTAGACAGCAAATGCAGCCAATAGTTCATGTATTTAGAAGGGAATTCCATCATTTTGTAGTTACGAGGTTGTTTATTTAGGCACCGTGGTTCCATCTGTGTAGTAGTATTCCGGTGCAAATAGTGTCTAGTGTAGCGCGGGCTGTTTGAAATTGAAGTGATTTCCTGAGTTAATGAGTGGATTTTGAACGTTTTTAATGTGCGCATCGTTATTTTCGCCGAATTTTACCTAAGAGTCAAGGCTCTATATTGTTGTAGCAGAAGTATGCAATAGACCCATTGTTACAATGTTATAACTGGTGTTTCTATGAATTCTAATTTTTTCTCTGCGTGTAAAACTGTTCACAGTCGACAATATTTGGCTGTATTTGGTCATTGGCATATCTTGCTCTGTCACAATAGTTTTTTTCCTGGTCATCTATCTTTGTTGCTCCCGCCAGAAAAATCAAAAATCAATGAGGAATAGACTTTCATCTCCTGTCAGAGTTAAGGTAAAATCAAGTCTCTATCCAAACTTTCTTCTCCAGCAACTCCTTTCCAAAAAATTTTATAGTTAAATTATTTTCCCTCCACCTTGCAGGATGATCCTTGGAATTGAAGAATTTCAAATTGATGGGATTATAATGAAAAAAAAAAAAAAAACAGTGATTTGTGGAGGCGAGTTGGTATTTTTTTCTTCCTATTTTTGTGTAGCCAAAAAATCAAGTCAGATAGTGGTAGAAGAAAATGTAGGGGAAAAATGTGCGGTTGAATGCTGAAACTTGGTTGAGAAGGAGGTGGTTGCCTTGCAAATGATGTAATAAAAATTAAATAAAGGGAATTTTTATTAAAAACACGCCATTAAAGTGGTACCTAACAAATACCAATTTAGTTCCTTCGGCAATCATCTTTCTCTCCTGAATTTCCCTCATACAAAGAAAAAACTATCTTGTTAAAATCAGTTGCTTAAGTTTCACATCTGATATTAAAGATTCAGTGGCGGGATACAAGAATGCAGTCTTGCAATGGTGGGGCGGTCGGGTAAAAATGCTCACGAGTGGAAAGGGTTAATTTGCTTGAAAACTCCTGGAATTTTTGCGGTGAGCTTGAGAGCTATACCAACTACTGAGCTGATGGATCTTTCTCCCTTCAATCTAAATGTGACAAAATTTTTCTGCTCCGTTATTTGGCGTAATCAATGTTTTCCTCTGTGTTTTTTAGAACTCTCCGAGCAAGAGCAAAACAACCAATGGTAAAGGGACTGGGCTTGAAATGTCTGCTCTTATACCTGGCTCAACTGTCTCCAGTGTCAAATCAGAGACTCGGTCCAGAGTGCGTGAATATCATCTTGCCAATGTACATTTCTTGCAAGAGCTTGGTGAAGGAGCTTTTGGTAAGCATGATCATAGTATGATAACAAACTAAATTGGAAAAGAAAACCAAAATAGAACAGTTGATACGCTGTCCCTTCTAAAATTGAAAAATCATGTATGCACTTGTGACTCCTCTTTCCTTTCTGTTTTCTTTAGCAATCCTGAAAATACGAGGGTTGTCCGTAAATTAAGGTCTCCAAAGCTGTTTCGCATATAAAAAATCATATTATTGAAAAAACAAGTACAGATTCTGAAAGCTTGAACTCTTAGCTTTTTTTCTACGTAGTAGCCATTACGATCAAAACATTTTTCATGTCTCTCAGAAAGCTTTTTCAAATTCGCGTCATACCCCTCTCCCGCCAACTCGCATAGTGAGGAATTGACAGCTTCTTCGAGCTCCTCAAGACCCCCAAGTGTTGTTTCAAGTTGGAGAACAAATAACAGTTGCTTGGGGCCCAATCAGGACTATATTGAAGGTGGTCGATGGTTTCCCACCCGAATTTGGTGTTGCGAACTGTCGTGACGAGGAGGACGTGAGTTGAAAGCGGGCGTTGTCATGGTGTAAACGGACTTCTTTGGTCAGTTAACTTCTTCTTTTGTTCTATATGGCCCTGTGGCCTGTATTCTTGGACAAAAAGGCATTTTGCTGGTCGACTGCCTTGAAAGAGGTACGATAATCAACGAGGAAAGGTACTGCAAGACACCAACAAAACTGCGCCAGGCCAAACAGATCAAACGGAGAGGTTGGCTGACCAATTGAGTCTATTTACACCATGACAACGCCTGCTTTCAACTCTCGTCCTCCTTGTCACAACAGTTCGCATCGCCAAATTCGGGTGGGAAACCATCGAC
This sequence comes from Trialeurodes vaporariorum, assembly GCA_011764245.1. Lineage (NCBI taxonomy): Eukaryota > Metazoa > Arthropoda > Insecta > Hemiptera > Aleyrodidae > Trialeurodes > Trialeurodes vaporariorum. Next base: position 82,533,615 of record VMOF01000111.1, on the reverse strand, counting down.
CACCTTCCATATAGTCCTGATTTGGCCCCAAGCAACTATTATTTGTTCTCCAACTTGAAACAACACTTGGGGGTCTTGAGGAGCTCGAAGAAGCTGTCAATTTCTCACTATGTGAGTTGGCGGGAGAGAGGTATGACGCGAATTTGAAAAAAGCTTTCTGAGAGACATGAAAAATGTTTTGATCGTAATGGCTACTACGTAGAAAAAAAGCTAAGAGTTCAAGCTTTCAGAATCTGTACTTGTTTTTTCAATAAAATGATTTTTCATATGTGAAACAGCTTTGGAGACCTTAATTTACGGACAACCCTCGTACATCCAACTTTTTTCGGTTTTTACCTCAAAGGCAATGAATTAGCTGTTTTAATAATAATGATCTGTTTTGTAAAATATTACCGAATTAACTGCTCACATAGTTTAGTTCCAAGTTGCTAATTTTGCTTGACTCTGTGGTTGAAAATAGGGTTGCATGTCTTCTGAATGTAAACTTTTTTTTTTTAAAGGTTTCCATAATTGACTATTGTTTGTATTTTGACAGGCAAAGTTTACAAAGGTGAAGTTATGAAAGACAATGAGCCCATGCTTGTTGCGATCAAAACATTGAAAGAGAATGCAAGTCCAAAAACGACAGCTGATTTCCGCAGAGAGGTAGACTTGATGTCTGAGCTGCGTCACCCGAACATAGTGTGTCTCCTAGGAGTATGTCTTTCCAGCGAACCGCTTTGCATGCTTTTTGAGTTCATGGCTCGTGGAGATTTACATGAATTCTTAATGGGGCACTCGCCTCGATCTGACTTAAGTAACGGGCATCTTAATCAGCCTTTAGACCAACAAGATTTCATGCACATTTCAATTCAAATAGCTGCAGGTTTGTTATTCATTCATTATAATAATAATAATAATAATAATAATAATAATAATAATAATAAATTTATTTGTACATATATACAGTAGAATCTCGATTATCCGGACCTCGGTTATCCGGACTTTCCGGCCGGTCCCGGAAAAATCCCTATACTTGCAATGCGTTTTTTTTCCGACTATCCAGATTTCTGTTGTCCGAAAATTTTGACCATCCGGACGAAATTCCGGCAACAAATTTTCCTCTAACCTCCGGCGACAACCAATCAAAAATATTGATGGATTGATTTTTCAGTGTGCTGGCTTCTTTTTTAAAAAGAACCTTCTCAGAATTGTGTAAACAATGCCTAGTGTTACGAAAATATATTGGATCCATGCTGTCATTTTTTATGAGTCCACTGAGTCCATTTTTAATTGCTAGAGCTAGGAGATTATAAACAAAAATACCGTAAACGGTTACTATACCTAGCTCCTTAACATGTTGACTGCCGCGTCGGGCTCATGGGCCCGACACCCGCGGTGCCACGTCGGGCTTACCAGGCCGACAAAACAGGGCACTACACCGATAAACCTAATGGTAGTCAACGTGTTAACCTTTTCATTGCCAAGTTCTTTTGAATCCCGAAATCCGTGACACAAAAAATGTTGCCAGCGCCTCTTATCGCGTAGTTTGTACTCTTCCCCGTCAAATAGAGTATATAGTTTGCTATGTTTCGGACAGATGCGGCAGCTGTACAGGTGGCAAAAAAGCAGGGGGCCACCGGACATGTATACTTGTCGAAGGCACTGCGGTGCACCATTGCGTGGCAGTGAAAAGGTTAAAAACAGGCCTTGCTGAGGAATTTTTAGGTTTACCTGCAATGATCCTGACAGCCTTTTTTTTTGAACAATTAGTGCTTCTCACAGAGGACAAAATTTCCCCAAAGAGCTATTCCATATTGAAGAATTGATTGGAAATTTTCATAGTAAAATCCCAATAATAATTGTGTGTCGAGGACTCTTGCTAGGTTTCTCAATGCAAATATGAGAGAGTTCAACTTTTTGATAGTGTAGTTTACATGATGATAATATGACCAGCTGAGCTTATCATCAAAGTATATTCTTACATTGTGCTCATTTAATCTGAAAAGTTAATAAGTTTATTGGATTTTCATTAACACGTTGACTGCCAGACGGTTTCTTGCCAGTGTTACGCTCCACGCCAAGCCTTGTTTTTGGAAAATGGAAAAAAATAAAATTCAAATAAAAAAATGTTGGCAAAATGTGGTACGAAAAAAGTTATTGCGTGCATTTTACGTGCCAGCCCATGCGGGTCAAAAAGATATACACATATGCTTAAATCTGCTGGCTAGCAGCGCTGAGTAACGCTGTAACGCCCTAATTCTCGGTATCTCCAGCCGGGCAGCTGGCCATGTACAATTGGCGCGGCAGTCAATGTGCTCATTGATTCATTAATCAATTGTTGGCAATCTGATCTTTTAATCAATTAGTTGGTCGTCTTTTAATAATTGGGAGCAAAGCTTAATGTCATTTTTCAAAATACAAACAGCATTTATTGAAAAATTCTATTCCACTCATTTACTTGCAGGGTACAAAAGAAAAATCAACTACGCCTCTTTTTGGAAAAAAAATCAAGTTACTGGTACAGATGGTTAGGGTATGGTTGAGTGAATTTTTTTATTTGTGAAATCGGATGAAAAGCTGGTTTTTTGCAGGATTATTACAGACAAAAGTTTTAGATTCACGAGCAAAGTCATCAGATGCAGGGATAAAACCAATTTAGTCAATGTACAGATGCACAATCTTTGCAACGTCTGATAGCTTTCTCGACATTTTAAATTTTCATGCCTTATATTAGCGCATTTGTGTCCCTGGTCATTTATTTCAATTATTTCTGGAGAGCACACCAGTGGTTGTGTCTTCTTGAGATACCGCCTCTCTGCAGGGTGTCACGCTTGGTGCGGTATCCCTCTTGTCCTCTTACCTTACTATGAGGTAGTCTGGGACAAAAAAAATGTCAAAGACACCTCCTTAGAATATGGCTTAGGTAGGCCACCTGCAATGCTTAAATTCATTGAGATACTTTGAAGCGTTTTTTTATTCTCCGGAATCCGCACCGGTGCAATAACCCGGAGCTTTTGGAGCTGTTCCGAAGCTGTCTGGTGCAGTACTGGTCACGTGCAGAAGCTCCAGCTCCAGTGCATCGGTCTTCAACTCCGATACACTGGAGCTTGCACCGGAGCAGCTCCAGGCGCATCGCACTGCAACTAAAAAAAACACTTCGTTGCGCTCCGGTGCTGGAGCACCGGAATAAAAAAACACTCCGGTGCACTGGAGCTGCACCGGAGAATAAAAAAGCGCATCACTTATTGCAAAGATGGCCTATCTCCAGGAGTGTTCTGACATTACTTTTGTCCCTGACAGTCATTCTGATTTTAGATTCTATTTTATATCATACACATTCAGTTACAAAACATGGCAAATGAGAAATAAAAATCAACCCCATATTTACAAAATTATGTTCTCTTTCTTGCCCTTTTTATACATTTTATTTCTTGTCAATGTAAAAAATAAATATGTTTTTCTTCTCAGGAATGGAGTATCTGTGCAGCCACCATTATGTCCATAGAGATTTAGCCGCTCGAAATTGTTTGGTAGGGGAAAACCTGACAGTCAAAATCTCTGATTTTGGATTATCACGTGATATTTACTCTTCAGATTATTATAGGTGAGAGCAAACCTGCATTGCCTCTTGTGTGCAGCAAGGGGTTTTATTTATTTTCAAGATTACTAGTTTAATCCTTTCATTCACAAATGCGGGAAACTAAAAAAAAAGTGAAGACTTAGACGAGTGAAATAAGCTAGTTTTTTTTTCACATCTTCAACTTTGCTAATCACTTTGTTTTCGAAATTCAAAAAGGGTGCATTTTATGGATTGTTCTTGTTGACAACTTGATCATTCAAGAATGATGCTCAGTTTGAGTGAAAGGCTGAACATTTCTGTTCGATTTACTACAAGAATTTAATTTTCTCTTCTGATCAGCAATGGGTCTTTTGCGCGCTTTAGCTATGAATTCAGAAATAACTGTTTTTAAAGTAAAATGTTATGAGAAAACTGATGGAAACAGCAAAAGCTCATCAAATTTCCTCTGCGATTGAGAAAAAGTAACAATCAGTTGAAGCTCGCTGCAAAACAAATTTGAGAATAACAGCAACGGCACGAAACTCGCTGACATCATAGTATTGGTCCGGCAAAGCAGTCCAACTGAAATCAAATCATTGCTGTCAGTTAAATAAAGATGCAAAACGGTGTCCTGTTCAAATCCGTTGAAATTCATCATCCATCGGCCCCAATAATTTGACAAGAAGCATGTATAGTCACATATGTATACAGTTATTTGAAGGCATTTTTGTCAGAAGAGTAAACACGCATATTATTATTAGTGATTTGATTTTAGTTGGACTGCTCCGCTGGACCTATTATGATGTCGCTAGAAATTTTTGCAACTTTGAAAGCGCTTTAGTTCACAATCCTGTGTTCAAAAAAAATTGTAAAAAATATTGTGAGTTCCTTTCATCAAATACTTCAAGGAAATGAAATCGAAAAAAGGTGTGCAACAGACCCATTGCTCTAAAATTCTTAAACCAGTTTTGCTTGTGCATAAATTCATTATTTTCATTTTTATTTATGAATGTGTATGTACAGAATATTGTAAAATGGTGCAAAAGTAACAATATGAGAGCCTGAAATTCCTGAATTTCACTCGTACATTCAAGATCACGGAATAAAAAGGCCCGATACAATTCAGCCCTGTATCTCTTGACTGAGGATACTATTCTGGCGGTAGATTGAAGAGGATTGCTTTAGCAGTTCTAAATCTAAGTTTAAATATCCACCTTTTAAATTAAAAATCATTATATAAAAGTTGGGTGGTTTTCAACTGCTACTCCTGTAATTCTAATAAATTTTTCATGCAATTTTTCCAGAGTTCAATCAAAATCTCTACTTCCAGTAAGATGGATGCCTCCAGAATCTATTCTGTACGGTAAATTTACTACTGAATCTGACGTCTGGAGTTATGGGGTCGTTTTATGGGAGGTCTACAGCTATGGCCTTCAGGTGAGCAATTTTCTGAGTAATCCCTTACTGTCATCAGACCTGACTTTACATATCTGTGTGCAAGCAGTTAAAAATAAGTAGAGGTGTTCAAGTATTGAAATTTTGGATCAAGTCAAGTTGAGTCGAGTTTCGAGTCCGAGTTCAAGTTATTGTAATTGCAAAACAGCTTTAAAATAAGTTTTCTAGAACTGAAAGGCAGAAAAAAGCTGAAAATACCAATATTGGTCATTTTACTTAAGATCTATTAATATCATGTCAGTCCAGTAGCAAGTAGGCGGGGCTAAGGCGTTCTGTTTCACATCGTCTGCTGGGAATCTAGACCCTTCCCTGTTGGGCATCATCACCCTCGTTGTGCGGTTCACTCGGCGGAATCAACAGCTGTTATGCGGAATACGACGATGAATAAACCGCGTCGCGGGAAAACGTTGGTATGAACCGCCTACTGGACTGACCTGATATTAATAGATCTTGATTATACCATCATTCATTATGACTTATAATGCAAGTAATTGTTTTTTTTTGTTGCCCTCCTGAAATCTGAGGTGCGGCGTACGTGCGACAATACGGTACTATTAACCCATTGACGTGTGATTTAATTTAACAAAAGTTGCTAGGCAACAATGCTTATTTGCTCATTCTATGCATACTGCGCACCTAGCGGTGAAACCGTGGAAGTACAATGAAGTGAGTGGCGCTATTCATCGGTAAACGCCGCAAGCTCTTGAACTCGTCGTTTCGTTGCTGTGAGATCGCCAAATCGGCGGTATGAATTACTGCAGAGTCATGACGAGTCTGACTCGTCTATACATGGCAATGGGTTAAAACTTTGCAGGGATTCTCCACAAATTGTGATCTCCCTGCTATTATTTTATCACCTTTTCGGCTTTTCCTCTTTTCAAAGCCCAGTTGTTAGCTTTGAAACGCATTAGCAAAATGAGCCACAGTAAATAGCTGAGTTCGTATCCTTAATCAATTCCTAAGATATTTAAAACCGTGCTTTCAATGGGAATTTTGAATAAGCTCCATGTCTATGTGTTCCCTGTTACAGCCTTATTACGGATATAGCAACCAAGAGGTGATAGAAATGATACGATCAAGACAGTTGTTACCGTGCCCTGAAGATTGTCCTAGTCGAATGTACTCTTTGATGATGGAGTGTTGGCATGAAGCACCAATACGGCGCCCTCATTTTCCAGAACTCCATACTCGATTACGACAATGGCGAGGAAGTACTGTTCAATATTGTACCAATAGTAGCAGCGATCGCACAAGCTCTACTCACCTATCCTCGCCGCATCAGCTCATAGTCAAGTTGCCGCCACCATATAACAAACACTCGGCGCACATATAATAGAACTCTAGTCATTCTACGTTTTATATCAAAAATACCGGTGTGCGGAGCTTGTGGTTTTTATCTAAATTGCAAGAACTTCTAGTCTGTGATGACACCCCCCCCCCTTCATAGGTATGCATTTATCTAACTATTATATAGTTTCTCTTTTCAAGTTAACTCATATTGAGTAGCAGACCTTGATTTGTCAATTTCTATACAAGCTTTGACTATTTTGTTCAGGATCAATTTATAAACTACGGATCATCACAAATTACAATTAATTTTGATCTCTGAATAATGGAAGCTCATTTCCTTCTTTAATCGTCTGTTAAACATTTTAGATTTTTTATTTTTAGCTCAACATAATTTGGCTTCAATTTTATTTTTACTCCCTCTTTTTATGTTTTGTTTGTTATCTCTGCAGTCTCACAATTATCTTGGTACGGATATTTTTGATGCCGCCTGGAAAAAGAGACCTTGCCCGAACAGCAAACATTAGGTAGTTTACAAGATGTTTCTTTAAAATTTTTTTTAAAAGCTGTGGATTTTCAAAGATGTTTTTCTAAATAAAATATAACAAAAACGAAAATTTGACTTAGAGTCCTTCTATAACCATCCTCAAGATGGTTAGCAAACAAACGATGAACATGTTGCTGAATAGCAACGAGAATCATTTTCAACACACTTAATCAATTTTGTTCAGAATAAGGATTTTTTGCTTAATGAAGCCAAGGGTACAAGAAACATATTTCAAGCAATTTACCTTTGATCTAAGCAATAAAAAAGTTTTCAAAACAACTTAAAAATGTTCGTTATCAATAGCCAATAGCTTTTAAGCGTATGTTTTTAATTGATTATTATAGGTCTTGTCAATTTTTTTTTCTTTTTTTTCTTACACCTCCATGCTCCGATGGAGTAGATTGAAACATTTTTTAAACCAACTCACATTTCTTTCTGCCGCAAGGGCGTCTTCAAAGAGAAAATTTTTCTATTTGCGGATTTGATCAAGTTGGATCCCTTTCGAATATTTTCACATTTTTTTGAAGAAAATGCTCTTGAATGACTGTAAGACCATAATACAAAAATAGGTGTAAGTAGTTCTCAGCATAGTAGCTTTCAAAAAAAAAAATGAAAAGTTACGACTGTCGTTACTCATTACTATTTCTTTCAAGCAAGCCTCAGAATTTTTTATAGCTTTCTCTGAAATTGAAGTTTTCTCTCCTCTTAACCTTTTTATTGCTGAATTCTTTTCAACCAAAATATATTCCTGTGCAAAGTTCTTTTTTTTTCAAAGAAATTTTATAAAATTAGTTATACTTCATTTGTGTACTATAAGCCCAAATATCACCCGGAAGAATTGAAATTTTAAAAACTTGATCTTAAGAGTTTAAAAAATAATAGTATGTATGTAGTTTGTACAGTGGTACATACCTAATATCTTGCTTTAAAACTTCTGTGAGATTACAGGGTCCCATTCTTCCAGGTGGCATCATTTTTCAATTAGGAAGAGCTTCGTAACTATACCATCAAGTATGACTCTATTAGCCTAATTATTTTTATTTTTGTTGAGCTAAACAATATTTGTTTACTTCGCTAATTTTTAGTTTCAATTTCATGAAGTTAGTTTTAACAAATTTAAGTAATGAAAGTGAATACCTAAGAATATTATCTCCTTGAACCCAAGCGTTTCAAGACTTTAAATTAATAAATTGCAAGTCTGTTTAAAATTAGGTAGACTTTCAGTGTCCTTATTTTAAGTCCTTTTTTTTTTACCTTCCTTACTCTGTAACACTCCTATCCCCTTCCTCCCTTTCCCCCTCCAATCCCCTTTTTTATAATTTGATCATTGTTAACATTAATCTATATTCCTCTTAAACGCTTAGTTTGAGGAAAATTAAAATCAAACTCGATGACTCGGAGAAAACGATAGTCATTGGAATAAAGTTCAAACTTGTTTACTGCCAATCAACGGGTGAAAATAATCTACATAATTAATTCATTCAAATAATTTATGTGATTTTACAAGTGGCTACTCTCCCTTTGTTTGTTTTCATCCTAATTTTACGCTTTGAACCTTAGGTAGACTTCAGGTTCACATTTTGTACTGAAATTCACCCTCAAGTCAAAAAAATCTCTATTCCTAATCTCTTTTGTGACTGTTCTTGTTTACTTAAGACTAATTAATTTATGACTGAAAATTTTGACGACAAATGCTTGAATTTTTAGTTTTTATTTCACCTAGTTTTCTAAGTGTTCAATTATTTTTTAAACCTAGTCATGCCTTTGTACCAGTGAGAAATCGTTTGTATCTATGCTGAGAGAGAATATCAGATTTTGTGAGCAGATTTTTTAATTTCGGTTTTTATTGAATCTAGTAATTCGCTGTCCAGTGACTGCAGCTGTTTTAAGACACAAAGAAATCTCAATGCCTCTCGGTGTGACTGTGTTCCTACTCCCCCCCCCTTTTTTTTTCATCTCCTTATCAAAGAAAAAAATTAGACTGGATAGTATTTCAATAAAAAAATGTAACGCGTGGAATGTACTTTAAAATTAAAATATTAAATGTCCAAGAACTTTTGCTGTTGTGCAGAAAAGTTTAAATCTTGTTGTAAGAGCTCTCACTCAATTGCATACCAGTTAAGATAAAGTTTATCCAACCTTTTTAGTTTTTTCAACTATGTATAAACAAATTCCTGCAAGTAGAACACTGACAAATTTTAGAAAACGTAGGCTTCATTGAAGAGAATGATTGACTGCCTGAAACTCGTAATCACTGCCAAAGTTTTAGGAATCATTTTTGGTTCTCTGTGTTTCAATGACACCTACTTTTAATCAGGCCTACTCTCGCGTGCTTACCTCCGGTTGAATGAGGTCACTGCAAACTTTTTGTGCTCGTGAATTGAGTGTTTGCCCCCTTGTATAAACCAGCATTAAATATGGTTATGGTACTAAGAACTGCCAAAGATCCACTGGTAAACCAATAAAATACTTTTAAAACGTGAACTGATAGTGGTGACGTAGCACAGGCACCATGTGAGTAACCTTATTTAATATGTCTCATTTTGTAACCTTACTTAGACGTTTCCATCGTGAATCTCTACTGTAGCAGATAGTCACTCAATCCTTTGCCAGCTTGGAAAAAGTGGCAGATTAGATAGGACTACTCCTGTGGTACCTGTGTTTAGTCATTCTTATTATTATTCTTCACTGCTTTATTTACAACTGAAATCTTAGCCATGCTATAAAGGAGAGGTATTGAAGGGATAAAATCGCCCCCCCCCCCCCTTAAAATACTTTCAAATCCCGGATTTTTTTAAGCTGATGTATATTACTAGTGCCAGAGATGACTTTCCCAGAAATCAAGGGATTTCTGAAGTCTGAATCAGGCATCAAAATCAAGGGGGCTGCTATTTAATTTTTATTAAATATCTTTGAAAAAGCAGCTTCAAACTGAATTAAATTCAGTGTTCGTACGTTGTTTTATGCGTACTTTTTGATTTTTGACCTCCGAATGCGATTGGATGAGTTTTGTGGCTTAACCCTTTTGATCCCACTTTTTTGCCATATTTTTAGCTTTAAGTCAAGATTTCGTCATTTGACCTACCTTATTTTGCACGAAAATCAACAGCCAAGGTGCTGAAGAAGACGCATCACAAATACGGCAAAGTTTGAATCGAGTTTGAAGCTTCCTTTTCGAAGTTATTTAACAAAAATTAAATAGCAGCCCCTTTGATTTTGTTTTGATGGGGCACTTAGCACTTTGCCCGATTCGGACCTCAGAAATCCCTCCATCTTTGGGAAAGTCATATCTCGAATGTATTTTAAGGGGCCGATTTTAGCCCTTATCGATACCCCTCTTTTAGCAATGAGCAGTGTGTGATAGGTAGTATAACAAAAGCGAGGTTAAGTACAATGATCTTTAACTGAAGTGAAAGTAAAAACTGATAATTAGACAAATCTTTGGATCGAGTTTGAGTTCTTAAAATTTGTCCTATTCTCGATTTTTACTCCTAGTGCGTAATTTTACAGAAAAGTGGTGTGGAATTAATGCTTTTTACCTAGATCTTAAGTTTCCATTGGTTGTACAAACTTTTGGGAAGACCTCTTATCTACCTCATATACAAATTTTTCACTGCTACTTGTTCTTCGCTGAATTTTATGTTTCAGTGAGACCAACTTTCATTGAGATCAATATTTTTATTTAATTCACTTAAAAGTTATCTTAAATCAAATAGGTATTTACCTCGGACACATTGTCCCAGTATCACTTCAGTTAAGGACTCTCAGAACTGCAACAAGGTGTCGAGGTACCACTCACTTTTTATCATTACGGTGCCAGTAAACAAATTAATTTTTATTGTCATTGCTCAAAAAATATATTTTATCCGGAAGGAGGAATCTAAGAAATAAAAAGGTTTTACTCAATTTTTTTCTTTTTTTCTCTTTGTGTATCTACCTAATCCAAGCAATGATGGAACCATCTGGAGTCAATTTCACCTAAATTTTTTAACCTTCTGTATTGTTATAAATTGTTCTTTGTTTGAGTTATTTTACACTGATAGACAACTAGTCCAGTTATAACTATGTGGACTTATGGCAACTATAGTCAAATCCAAATCAACTGAAGCTCGACGCTCCTCGGCTGCCTTCCCCCACCACAACGGCCCGAGCGAACTTGCCAGCCAACAGTAGCCGGCGTCGGGCCTTTCTCCTCTTTCATCGTCTCTTGGCGCTCTATTCAAAACCCCGTACCTGCGTGCGGAGCCTCAGGTAGAATGATGACCGGGGATGGTGTGCGACGCATTGTCCAGCAGGGTGCATAGTGGAGAGGGTAAAAATAAGTGCTGGCGAGCGAGGGGAAAAGGAGCGTCGAGCTTCAGTTGATTTGGGTTTGACTATAGTGTTTGATAACTTTGATAAGAGTTTTATCAAATCATTACAAGGACCCTGTGACATGATCACTAAATGCATCTTTTCTGAACAAAAGTTCTCATGGGCTGAGAAATTTTAAGATAAGTTCCTGACTTCTTCAAACTTAAAGGTGGTGAAAGATGAGTCAGCTGGGGTCTTTGGACAGTGAGAGTGACACTAGTGTGTGTGTGTGTGTGTGTGTGTGGTCGTAGCTGGTCACTCTCTTTTGATTATTTCTTTTCTTTCTTTCCTTTGTCACGGAAACATAGAGACACATAGGCATACTAACTCTCTTGCTCCCATTTTTCCCCTGCTTTTTTTCTGCTCTGCGTGAGAACTTTCCTTCAAAGTAAGGTGGTAAACGACCTTCCATCAAGAAGTTTTTTGAACTGTGAGTTTTTAGACTCGGGATAGCAATACATCCCTGTTTCAATCAATCAACGTGGGGCTCAGTGGAGTCAATATAGTAGTGGTCTGAGTCGACTTGAATTCCTTCCATAAGACTTAATGTTACTATTTCCACTCAATTTGACGTTATCAGTGTTTTGGTCTAGTGTCCTATAAAAGTTCCCATACCCAAATAAAGAACAGTTGTAAGTTTGTTATTGTATAAATTGTAAATAGTTTTAATAGTAAAATTATTGATATTATATGTATTTATGAACCGGCTGAAAATGATATGTAGATAATTGTGTAAAATCCTTACTTACTGTATAGTAATCGAGTACAAATCTTTTTCCTTTTTTGATTTACCTTAATTGTTCTTGATCATGTTTGTGTCTACTGCTATTACATTTTTTACTCTTTATACAATGATTTTCTGTCTTCTTGCTTGGAATTCTACCTGAAACATCAAGGAAACTTTGTGAGAGATCATTTTAAATCTTGTGCGAATACAGTGAAAACCGCTTGTCTCGGACACCGCGTTAGCCGGAAAACCGCCTATCTCGTATTTTTCGGCCGGTCCCGTTGTTCCGTCCATAAGAACAATAGAAAAAAATCCCGCGTTAGCCGGAAACCGCGTTTCTCGGAAAACCGCTTGTCTCGGAAATTTCTCCGGTCCCAAAGCATAAAAAATCCCGTACGTCTCGGATTTTTACGAAACTTTTTTCTTTTTCCTTCATTTCTCCCTCCAGTTTACCTCCCGAACATGTTTAGCTGGTCTCCTTCCATTTTTTTATCATGAATCAGCTGAATTAGCTTCATCGGCGCGGTGAAGAGTGCCACCCTCTGCCGCGAAGTCGCACGAAAGTTTCGTTAGGGCTCATTTCACACATCGCCATGATCGTCTATCAGAGATTAAGATCTTACAGGTTGCGGGAGTGCGCGGGGTAGTTGTTGCCTGTCGGCGAGATAAGCGCGATTCTCAGACCAACAGTCTGCATCGGCAGACGCGTGCATACCCTCAGGCAGTGCAATTCGTGGCGTAGCGATAGCGATGCGGTGCGGTCGGTGGCGCCTACTCGTCGCGTCGGATTGCAGGGACTAAATAATGCTGAAGCTTGACATGACAGGCTGCCGCGCCGGCTGGTGAGCATTTACGGGGGGTTTAACCCCTCTCAAGTATTTACTCTCACTCATACTCACTGTCCAACGTATTTTGTTGGGGGGGGGGGGGGGGGGCCAAGCCGTAACATTTATTTGGTCCCAGATCTTTAGATCATTCAACAACCATGCCGACAAATAGTTACTGCTCTTCATCATAATGAACCGCCGTGTGTGTCTCGCACTTATTTCGCGGATGTTTGTGTGTAACACCGCTTTGGCAAAATCAAAGTTTCAATAAAATTCCAGCTGCGCCATTTCACCGATTTTCGCGGAGAGGGGCACAGCGATGACTTTTTTTTTCATTGTGAGGCGGGGGGGAGGGGGGGGTAGAAGCCGTCTCCTCCCCCCAATGGCACCGCTTTTAAGCTTGGTAACAAGATAAGCCGTTTCTGATAACGAAAAATATACGTGGATAGAGGGTGAGACACTTTTAGCGAGATAACACGAAAATCGACCGCAATTATCGCGATTTAGGACATCAGGAGCAAAAAACCGTTTTTCTCGGAAAACCGCTTGTCTCGGATTTTTCGGCTGGTCCCGAGCCGATCCGAGACAAGCGGTTTTCACTGTACTTTCGTGCACCAATCTCCTTAATGCATCTTGACTTGTGAGAATGAAACCAAGTCACTGATGTGAATTGGTTTATGGTAGTTTTGCATATTATTGATGCAGGAGGAAAAGGATTTATCTCTTCAGCGCCATTTTCTGCCCCCGTTTTGTTAAAAAATGTAAAGTCTCAAAAAGTTAAAAAAACTGTGTATTATGTGTGCTTGGAGGTCTAATCTAACAGAAAATATATTAATGAAAGGGGTGTTTATAGTTGGTTTGTACACCTGATTTGTGCTCACTGTTCATGGCTAGTTTTTGGTTAGTTGAGGTTTCTGTATGAGCACAAGCGAGTCACAGCTTTCCCGGGAGATGAAACCCTTATATTGATGCAGGTAACATCATTTTTAAAGCAGAAGCTGCTACTCTCTTGTGTTTGTACCTATATTTCCACTTTTATGGTGAAAAATGGTTTTTTTTTTTTTTTTTTTTTTTTTTTTTTTTTTAATTTTTTAATTGCAAAACTAGCCTTTAAACTTGAATCGGGTGTGAAGACCAATTATAAATATCCTTTTCATTGATAATTTTTGTCAGATTATACCTCCATCCCACGTAATCTGCAGTAACTCGTTTTTTCAGACTTAATTTTTGACCAAAAGGGAGGCAGAAAATGACGCTTAACAGGAAGAAGTTTGAGCTAAGGATGCCTCAAAGCCCCAAAATTCTGTGGGGATAGGGTCCCACAATATTCCTTGAGTAAAATCAACATGTGACTCATAAAAATCAAAAGCTATTGATTTGCACTTTCAATCTTTTTATTTTATGGCTTTCTGATAATCAGTGTGGTCACAGCTGTCAATCTAAATTAGCCCCACCCGCCTGATTCACAGTGGAAGGGATTTCAGGAAAAATTAATACATTGAAAAATATCGAACACTGTCTCTTTTTTCTGACTAGGTATCAACTTTTGTTAAACCTTCATTAAACAGTTTTCTGACAAAAGTTAAAAGTCATGTTTTGACCCTCACAAACTTCCCAAGATGGTTGAGGGCATTTGAAATCCCTGATAAATCAATCACACATTATAGGTAAATTAATTCTTTGAGGTTAAAACTTGATTTGACTTCTTTGCTTCAAATCTTAATGACCTGCCCAAGATCTATTAATACTAGGTCTAGGGTTGTGCGGTACTGATTTTGGTATTTTTTCGGTATTTAGCTCTGTCTTTGACTGCAGCCTCTAAATGAGTGAGATTGATAAAACTGCTGTGGGTGACGTAAGCCAGAAGCCAACTAAACACTATAAAACTGTCAAAGTATTGATACATAGCATTTCCGTATCATAGTACCTTCGAATTCCCTAAAAGTTATGTAAAATACCGAAAAAATAAGCCAGTTCGGTATTTTACATAACTGTAAGGGAATTCAAAGGTATTATGATATAGAAATGCTACTTTGACAATTTCATAGTATTTAGTTGGCTTCTGACTTACGTCACCCACGGCAGTTTTATCAGTCTCACTCGTTTAGAGGCTGCAGTCAAAGATATAGCTAAATACCAAAAAAATACCGAAATCAGTACCTCACAACCCTTACTAGGTCAGTCCATTAGCAAATAGGCGGGCTAGTTACGCGTTCCGTTTTGAGCGTGTCCCTGATCTAGCCCCCGGTCTCCTAGGCATCACATCACCCCTGCTGCGGTTCATAAGGCGGAATCAACAGCTGTTATGCGGAATAGGACTGTAAAGGCACTCGACAGTAAAATTGGTACGGACCACCTTCTGGATTGAACTGGTATTAATAGATCTTGGACCTGGCATTCTCAAGAAAAATGCTTGGTACAGACAAACCACCCGGTGCAAATAGAAGAAAAACATCTGTAAACTCAGCACAGACAACAGGATATTATATGAATGGTTGGATTACAGATCCAATAAAAATCCAGTTATAAATTATTGCACAGTATTTATTTACAAATAGTAAAGTTGAAAAACTAACAGTTAATCAGTGGGGTTTTTTCAATAATGTTATGATTTTCCTGCATCTGATGTCACAAGCCTCACTTTGAGATGATTTTCATCGTCAGAGAAATTGATTTTGCAGGAAGGTTGACTATAATTAAAAAAAATAAAAGCTGATTACATTCCTCAGAAGAGATCCTGGAAAATCTTTCGGATGAAAATCAAACGGGGAGAAAACAGAGAGGGGGAGGGAACGCAATCTCAACAAAATGAAAAACAACAGGAACAAGACCCGTAGGTAGGTAGATGCTGCGTGTCATTATACTTGTAACAACCATGGAATGAGAAGTAGGATATGATTGTGATGTTCCGGCAGTGATCGGGATTAACAGTACAGTTAATAAAAATGTCAAATTCTTTTCTCTTGGGGTTCATCTTGAATCTTGAATCTTGAATTTTATTCAAATTACATACTTCACAAGGGTAATTCCAAGCGAAAATTGGAGATCTTTTAATTCCCTAGATGGCACATCTTCACTTTCCGAAATTTTGCCTTTCAAAGGCAATTTGAATAGGATAGCAGATGATTATACTAATTAGTCGAATATTATGATGTTCTTCAATTTCGTATGGAGTTTTTGAGCCATCAACCATTAAACATGCCGTTGAGAAATGAAGTTGTGACTTGGGAACGGATTTTGTCAATCTCTCTAATTATTGAATATTGATACAAGTGAGACGAGAGTATATTTCACACCCACTTTTTCAGAGGATATCTGAACTTGGATCTACAACTCTATTTCTCAACCAATTTTGATACCTGATGGCTTCCTAAAGCCAAGAAAAATGTAAGAACACTGTGACATTTCACTAATTAGCATAATCATGGTGTCCCATTCAAACAACCCAAAAAAGGCAAAATTTTAAAAACTAACTAGAGGCACCATCTAACAGATTAAAAGATCCCAAAAATTCGCCTGAAATCACAAATACAATTTGAAAAGAGAAATCTACTCAGAGATAAAATGGAAAAATTCGATTGACCTTAAAAATTAAGGTTTGTTAAAATTAGAGAGAAGAGAGATAAAAACAGCTTTTGGAGCAGAAAATTAAGAAAATCAACTACATAGAGCAAATCAGACATGGACATGCCAACAACTGTTTGAAAATTTGACTACTAGGAGATTATTTTAAATGCAATTCTTGCTTTTAGCTGAGAACTCATGAGCCAAGAGAGCTACACCAAAATAAAAAAAAAAAACTTGGCATTCAAAAATGGCAACTCTACAAATTAGCCGCGTCATGAAACTCGGTCTGCTTAGGACGTTAAAACTTTTCCACTTTTTTCTTTGAAGCAGTAGAATGATAGGCAAAATGGCAATTTTGCACTTTGTCCAGTTGAACCCACAAAAAAAGTTTGATTTTGGGGCGTCCGTTGAGCACTCAGGACATCGATCTTTTTCAAGGGTTTCAATGGACAAAGTTCGATGTTGCCAGATTGGAGCTGTGCATTCCTCATTGTTAGTGTAAAGTACAAATTTCCTTCCTCAAACCAAACACCTTCTTCGGGGTGAAAGGAGGTGTTCGAGTATTGAAATTTTGGGTTGAGTCGAGTCAAGTTTTGCCCATTTTTTTTAGTTCGAGTAATCTATTGCAAAACAGCACAATTAGTTCTCTAAAACTAAAAGGAAAAAAGAGCTGAAAATACCATTACTAGTTGTTATACTATCATTCCTATTCAAAAAGGTAGGGAGGAAAGGGGAGGAAAAAAGTGCAATCGTACTTTCAGTCAAAGTTTGATGCTACTTTGGTGGGAAGAAATTAGTTAACTTTGGGATTGGTAAAGTTTAGCTTCCAGCTTCTTCTTTGCTTCGAGTTTATTGAATTCTTTTAAATTCTTCGAGCTGTGAACTCTGTCCTTAATTTTGAAACAGGGTTGTGAATTTTGTGTTTTAGTGTTTCACAGACTGTTAAATCTTCACGAAATGAGCGGTAAGAGATGCACAAACAGGCAAAATAGAACAAATTTTACGAACTCCAATTTTTAACGCACAAAAATTATTTTCAAATACATAATCAAATTTTTTTTTTTTTTTTTTTTTTTAAAAGAAAAAGAATTAAAAAAAAAAAAAACAAAAACTAGCACTTTTTGAGTACCTGAAAAACTTGAAACTAGGGTATTTTTCGCATACTCGAACACCTCTAGTGAAATTCAACACAAAGAAATCATTCTTTCTTCAGCAAATGAAAAGTCCTTAAAAAAAAAAAAAAAAAATTATGATCTCACACGATTCCAAGATGTTTTTTTGTTCCCTCAAAATTCCTAAACACAATTCGTTAACAACAGATAATGCTTCAAAAAAAAAAAAAAAAAAAAAAACGCAAATTATGAGTTTGACTTTTACCACAGCTTGCAAGAATAAAGTTGAGTGAATGATGGAAGGATATAGGTGAAGGCCGGTTACGGATTCTTGTACCTTGATGATGCATTTATTTAAGGAACGACCAATCAACATTCAAGGCACAACCCCAACCACTCCTTACAAAGCATGGTACCATGTACCTTGATGACGCAAAATACGGCGGTCAGAATTGATCGCCTTCTACCTCTATGCTTCTATCATGAGTCTTCTTTAAAAAGAAAAGACTGAACCTGCCCAAGGTGGCAGGAGGTTCTTCGACAGAAAATATTTCACACAATCACAACAAGACTTGCCTACACAGAATATTTATTTGGTGACTGGTGACATCAGTTTTTTTCAAATATGATGCCTGCATTTTTCTTTCTGTAAGCTCGTAAAAATTTTGACTAAAAGGGGCTAAATTGGTGCGAAGCACAAACCCGCACAAATATGCAACCAATTAAAATAAAAAAAAACTATTGCCAAAACTGGCAAAATTTATCGAAAATTTGGCACACTTTACATGGGATCACAGGAGCACGTGATCAGACATTTTCAGCCAGGCCGGACCAGCCAAGCATAATAAACAATTCGATATTTATTCTTAACTTAAAAAAATAAAAAAAATAAGTAAAGAAAAAAACAACAACAAAAAATGTGAACCTAGCCAGAAAATGGGCACTAACAATACCATACAAACTTCGACCTTCGATAAATCGAAAACAAAAGTCAATGTTAAGCTGCGATTTGCACTAGAGGTCTTAGAACTTTATGCCCTTTTGAACGATGTATCACAGTTAGGGAATGCCATAAGACAAAATGGAGTTTATCTCTCCCCCCACCCCTTGGGGAGGGGGGTCATCGAAAATAGCCTTGTTAGAGAGCGCCTCCAATATAACTAAGAAAGGTCCAAACCGCATCCTTTGATCTCAATTAGAAAAAAATTAAGGAGGGGTGGGCTATACTTTTGAATAACTCTGTATATCATAAACTATGGGTAGTTATCCTTCACTGTGGGATAACCGAAAAGATGTGACCTAACATGTATATCTACATGCAAGGTGTATTTTAACAAAACGACACGATTAAACCCATTTTCTTTGAAATGTTGATTTTGTTTGTGTCTTTTTTCCAGCAAGGTCCACAATTGAGATTGATTTCAGTCATTATCGGTAAAAATTGAGGAATAAATTCAGAGTTAGTAATCAATAATAAAACGTCATAGAGTGAGCAGACACAGTGAGTTCTGGTTAAAAATTCAATACTACATTAATTCACTCTTTCTCCTTACTAAAGCACATACTCTCACTCATTTCTGAGTCTGGTAATATACTTTAGAAGAAATATAAATAAGTAGTAAGAGAAGAAAAAATATTTGTTAGTGAAAGAACAAATTAGATAGAGCTTGCTTCAGAAGTTTACAGTAAAAAAATGCAGAGAAGTTTCCTTCTCTACAGAAATTAAAAGTAGCGAAGCAGCAAATTTAGTAGAGGAGAAATGAAACTGAAATTGCTTCAGGTGGGATTGGCGATTGCGCATTGGAATTAATCCCAGAATTTCATTTTATTTGTGACTAAATATTCAATAAAATTTAATTCACTTGATTAAGTGCTTAAGAACCCTCCACAATCCTTATGGAAAACAACAAACAGTGAAACTGCATTTTTCTGTAGAAACCGATTCTTTTCATCTATCCATGCTAGAGTTCTTATCAGCCAAAAAAGATTCCATGAGCCGTTTTTGGACGGTTAACGGTGGTTCTTCAGTGTTTCAGTTCCGAATTCTGCCTCAGTTCAATTTATGGCCAAAATGTCAAGTATACTTGGTAGAGGCACCATGTTTTTTTTTTTTTTTTTTTCAAGTTCTAATCCCCAATTTCGTCAAGTTGAAATGAAGATTTCATCTGGAAAAACAGGGATTTGGTCGAAATCAACTTCAGTGTTTTTAGCTAATTTTCAGCGACGCAACCAAGTTTGGTTTTTTTTCTTTTACTTGAGACACAACAAGCGACAGGTTTTAGGCTCTCTTAGGAGGTACAAAAGGTGAATATGAGGTGTCGAGGGGACAGTAAAAAATGCTAAGGTGGGCTTGAAATATCTGTCAGCCCAATTTTTTTGGCTTCGAGTTTATTGAATTCTTTTAAATTCTTCGAGCTGTGAACTCTGTCCTTAATTTTGAAACGGGTTGTGAATTTTGTGTTTTAGTGTTTCACAGACTGTTAAATCTTCACGAAATGAGCGGTAAGAGATGCACAAACAGGCAAAATAGAACAAATTTTACGAACTCCAATTTTTAACGCACAAAAATTATTTTCAAATACATAATCAAATTTTTTTTTTTTTTTTTTTTTTTTAAAAAAAAAAATTAAAAAAAAAAAAACAAAAACTAGCACTTTTTGAGTACCTGAAAAACTTGAAACTAGGGTATTTTTCGCATACTCGAACACCTCTAGTGAAATTCAACAAAAAAAATCATTCTTTCTTCAGCAAATGAAAAGTCCAAAAAAAAAAAAAAAAAAAATTATGATCTCACACGATTCCAAGATGTTTTTTTTTTCCCTCAAAATTCCTAAACACAATTCGTTAACAACAGATAATGCTTCAAAAAAAAAAAAAAAAAAAAAAACGAAAATTATGTTTGACTTTTACCACAGCTTGCAAGAATAAAGTTGAGTGAATGAGGGAAAGGATATAGGTGAAGGCCGTTACGGATTCTTGTACCTTGATGATGCATTTATTTAAGGAACGCCCAATCAACATTCAAGGCACAACCCCAACCACTCCTTACAAAGCATGGTACCATGTACCTTGATGACGCAAAATACGGCGGTCAGAATTGATCGCCTTCTACCTCTATGCTTCTATCATGAGTCTTCTTTAAAAAGAAAAGACTGAACCTCCCCAAGGTGGCAGGGGGTTCTTCGACAAAAAATATTTCACACAATCACAACAAGACTTGCCTACACAGAATATTTATTTGGTGACTGGTGACATCAGTTTTTTTCAAATATGATGCCTGCATTTTTCTTTCTGTAAGCTCGTAAAAATTTTGACTAAAAGGGGCTAAATTGGTGCGAAGCACAAACCCGCACAAATATGCAACCAATTAAAAAAAAAAAAAACTATTGCCAAAACTGGCAAAATTTATCGAAAATTTGGCACACTTTACATGGGATCACAGGAGCACGTGATCAGACATTTTCAGCCGGGCCGGGACCAGCCAAGCATAATAAACAATTCGATTTTTATTCTTAACTTAAAAAATAAAAAAAATAAGTAAAGAAAAAAAACAACAAAAAATGTGAACCTAGCCAGAAAATGGGCACTAACAATACCATACAAACTTCGACCTTCGATAAATCGAAAACAAAAGTCAATGTTAAGCTGCGATTTTCACTAGAGGTCTTAGAACTTTATGCCCTTTTGAACGATGTATCACAGTTAGGGAAAGCCATAAGAAAAATAGTTTATCTCTCCCCCCACCCCTTGGGGAGGGGGTCATCGAAAATAGCCTTGTTAGAGAGCGCCTCCAATATAACTAAGAAAGGGCCAAACCGCATCCTTTGATCTCAATTAGAAAAAAATTAAGGAGGGGTGGGCTATACTTTTGAATAACTCTGTATATCATAAACTATGGGGAGTTATCCTTCACTGTGGGATAACCGAAAAGATGTGACCTAACATGTATATCTACATGCAAGGTGTATTTTAACAAAACGACACGATTAAACCCATTTTCTTTGAAATGTTGATTTTGTTTGTGTCTTTTTTCCAGCAAGGTCCACAATTGAGATTGATTTCAGTCATTATCGGTAAAAATTGAGGAATAAATTCAGAGTTAGTAATCAATAATAAAACGTCATAGAGTGAGCAGACACAGTGAGTTCTGGTTAAAAATTCAATACTACATTAATTCACTCTTTCTCCTTACTAAAGCACATACTCTCACTCATTTCTGAGTCTGGTAATATACTTTAGAAGAAATATAAATAAGTAGTAAGAGAAGAAAAAATATTTGTTAGTGAAAGAACAAATTAGATAGAGCTTGCTTCAGAAGTTTACAGTAAAAAAATGCAGAGAAGTTTCCTTCTCTACAGAAATTAAAAGTAGCGAAGCAGCAAATTTAGTAGAGGAGAAATGAAACTGAAATTGCTTCAGGTGGGATTGGCGATTGCGCATTGGAATTAATCCCAGAATTTCATTTTATTTGTGACTAAATATTCAATAAAATTTAATTCACTTGATTAAGTGCTTAAGAACCCTCCACAATCCTTATGGAAAACAACAAACAGTGAAACTGCATTTTTCTGTAGAAACCGATTCTTTTCATCTATCCATGCTAGAGTTCTTATCAGCCAAAAAAGATTCCATGAGCCGTTTTTGGACGGTTAACGGTGGTTCTTCAGTGTTTCAGTTCCGAATTCTGCCTCAGTTCAATTTATGGCCAAAATGTCAAGTATACTTGGTAGAGGCACCATGTTTTTTTTTTTTTTTTTTTTTCAAGTTCTAATCCCCAATTTCGTCAAGTTGAAATGAAGATTTCATCTGGAAAAACAGGGATTTGGTCGAAATCAACTTCAGTGTTTTTAGCTAATTTTCAGCGACGCAACCAAGTTTGGTTTTTTTTCTTTTACTTGAGACACAACAAGCGACAGGTTTTAGGCTCTCTTAGGAGGTACAAAAGGTGAATATGAGGTGTCGAGGGGACAGTAAAAAATGCTAAGGTGGGCTTGAAATATCTGTCAGCCCAATTTTTTTGGCTAAAACCCTCCTGTAAGACTGGGGTCTTATCCTATTCTTTGTATGGTTAAATTCAAATGTTAAATATACAGTGTGATGCATTCAATTGAAATTGAAAGACATGACCCGCGTTTTCTTGAATTTGCAAATTCCATCAACTCATAATGAAACTAGCCAATTTTGCTCTTTCGCTGGAAAAGTCCGGATTTTGTGTTTTGTCACGCCCCACTTTCAACATCAACAAAGCATCCTGAGGTACTTGGTATAGGTCCAAACTCGATTTGAGGTGTTTTCAAAATTTCGTGCAAATTGTGGCTGCAAAATTACAGTGCCTCTAATACTTGGATATTTTTAAAAATTGTTTCCATGGAGCCTAAAGGAGAGTCTAAGGAAGCTCTACGTGGAATTATTAGAATAAGGGTAAAATGCGGTCAAAAGAATGGAATTTCTTAAAACCTAAATTGATAGATTCAATCGCTCCGCAGTTTTTGACACTGTATTTTTTAGTTCATTTTACGATTGTTTTGCAAACAATTTCTCTCATAGCTTCCTGAGACTTTCCTTGAGGCTCAATGAAAGCAAGTTTTTGAAGTTTTTAAAACTAATCAGGCATTCTAGCAATACTGGCCATAAATCAAATCATGGCAAACTTGGAGTTTCATAAAACCCTGAAGAATCACCTTAAGAACAAAGCTGCAGAAAAGACAAGATGGAAAACAGAAATTGGTCAGCCCTACATCTGGCCTCCAGGCAAAGCAAGGTCTTACTGTCCAGCTCCGTGCCTCACACTGTCAGGCGGATGTGCTCAAGTAAGCAATGATAATGTGATGAAACCAAGTATTTTTGCAAAATTAATATTAACCATGATAACCGGAAAGACAAACAAGCATGTACGACTAAGATAACAGAATGTCAGCATTTTGGACATCTTCCATTCGCTACTCTCCTTCCAGTTACTTTCCTTTTTATTAAAGCTGACGCATTTTGAGTGTCAGGGTAACGGGTTCTGACAAGTATCGGTATCCGCTTTTGAAATGCATCAAAATGGATCAATGAGTGGTTGTTTGGCAAAGAACTACGACTTGTTGCAGACCAATCGCTCACAGTTGCATTTTGATATCTTTCGGAAGCAGGTACCGCTACTTTTCAAAATCGTTAACCCAACACTCAAAATGCGTCGGCTCTAAACTGTACGATCTTTTCAAGAGAAATGAAAAAATCGAGCCTCAGCTCAATATCAATGTTTAATCAATAAATCCTACGATCATAGTGTTTTGAATAAGTATTAAGTAGTATGATTTACATCCAAAAAAGGGAGCAGCAGTCGACTATGCAACTAGACAATGCTTTGCCCCAAGAACATTCATGGCCAATTTTTTTATGCTCTCTATGGTTGCCAGTCAGATTTGTGCTACTGTACAAAAATAGCGCATAGGATCTTGTCAAGCATTTGAAAAATTTGGCTTAGAATAATAATTAAAAAAAAAAAAAAAAAAAAAAAAAAAAAAAAAAATCCATTCATTCATCAAGCAAAAGAAAATATGTATACAGTTTAGGAAAAACTCAATGTTCCATTTTTTCTTCATAGATCGTGAGGGGGTCCTTTCAGAAATGCCAAATAATAAGTATTCCATAATTTCAAAGATTAAAGGAAAGAATTTCCTGAATCCGCCCCTGAAACAAACTTCACTTGAATGTTTAAAGCATGATGCATGGTTAAAATAACTAAAACCTAATAAAGCAAAACTATGCTTGAACATAACTGTCATTTCTAGCTAACTTTAAGGAAAAATTAAAAGTAAACAAACTGACAAAAATCAAAAAGCTTTCTCTTTAAAATATCCAAATTTTGAACCTTTAACCTTTAATTGACTTTCTTGACCTAGAGGCAGTAAATGATTTACACTAAGGTACCTTCTTATGGTTAGGATAAACAGATATGAAGTCCTAACCCTGAGGAACAATTAACAATGAAATAGGTACCTGTGTATGAGATAAGGAAATTATGAAAAATAGGAAAGGAATCATTTGCATGAGAATTTGTGAAATGAAGATTGAAGAAAGATCTCACGTACAAGTTATCAGAAAGACAATTAAAAAGAAAAGGAAAACGATAAATAATGAAATAAGAATAAAAAAAATATTGAGTCAAGCAATCTGCTGAGATAAAATTCAAGTTGGCTGGCGAATACTATGTGAATATGAACTTATGTGTAAAGAAAGGAAAACAACCGTGTGAAAAGAAAATAATGTTGCCCTGATTTATGACAGAAAATTGTAAATTGTCAGAGAAATCTTGAAATGGTTAACTGCCTGATTCAAGAGCTTAAAAAACAGTACAAAAATGAATGAATACTTCAAAACCAACACAAATTCAATAGAGGGTTAGGAGGAGAATTTTAGCAAAAGTTGAGATGATTTGATAGGCTAAAGAACTACTTTTAACCTATCACAAATCAAAATGTTCATACTGATTTGATTATTTCTGAAATCTGAGGTGATATGATTCATTTGATAATTTAGATGGTTCCACTTGTAAGAGTAGCGAAGCAACATCTTGTGAAAAATTAGAAGAGAGACTCGATAATGAAGAAAAAAAGTTGCAATCCTCAGCGGCAAATGTTAACCACAGCATTGGAGCTTGATTTGTACTGAATGCAACACAAGGCTTAAAGAATAGAGTGAGACCTCCTTAGAAATTGTTTTTTTAACTAAAAAAAACTGCAAAATGGAGAGGTTCAAAACACACTGTCAACTACGAGAGGACAACAGGGAAGGCAGGAGAGCCGCCATTCCACAAAACTCTTTAAATCATTTGAGCAAACAACTCTTTCAACTATTCCAGCACTAAAATTCTGCAACAAGCACAGTATATTTACGGAAGAATGTTGGCCAATTTCATTGTTTACGCTCTCTTTCCGCTCACCTTGCGATCTAACAAAATAGGTATGCCTCAAGAGTAAAATGCATTTCTGGAGAAAGTATTGGTGGAAGATCAAAAAAGAGAAGAAATGCTGCCTTATTTGGCAAAAAATATCAGAAGAAAAGATGAGTAAAAAACATTGGTGGGGGGGGAGAGAGGGGTCGTGAGTATTATGTACTTTTTGCTAATATTGCCAGGAGGTACGCAAATCCGTAGATTTCAAGTCAAAATTTTCAACGCCACAAATTCAAATTTAGAATTACAGAAAATCCCAAGGATTCAAATTTTCAAATCCCAAAACTAAACGCATCAAAAACAATGCATTTTGTTTCCTTCCCGACATTATTGACTTTGCTGTTCATCGCACCAATGATATATTACAAAAACTTGACAGGTGGTCTACTATAAACAATATGTGTTATCACAATAGCTATGGCGCCTATGACTCATTGAGCTAATATGTTACGTATCGCAAAACATCGCAATTAAACGTGCACTAGCCATTTGTGAGAGTAGAAGTGGTACCTTTTATAAAAGTCACAAAAAATATTCAAATCAAATTGTCATATACCTTAGCATTCAGCTAGAAAATGAAAAAAATACTTCCACAAAATTCCGATTAATTTTTTGTCCAATTAACTACTGCAAGGATTTGAATTTGTAAATCACTTGGACTGCAATACAGATTCAAAAAGAACAAGTAGGATTCGCACACCCCTGAAGTTACAACATCCTGAGATAGACATAATTTTGAGGAATGTACAGAAAGAACGAAAAATGAGATTCAAAGAAAAATATTGGCCCGAATTATTATCCTAGAGACCCTGTATACTAAAAGAATAGAGACAAGAGAAATTCAGAGAGCAGCCATTGGGGGCTGGTTTGCATGCAATAAAACCTGTACCCTGAGACAAAGATTATCAAAAAATAAATTATGCGGTTGCGTTATCTTTGACTGAGCAGATTTCACTGATAATGGTTTATGCCATAGTTTCCCAACCTGTGGTCCAAGGTGACTCCCCAGGTGATCTGCCGAAGTCCACACAAAAAAATGCAAAACAAAAATTTTCGACAAAGAAGGATTTGACAACACAATATTCCTAGTCCAAGACAGGATTAGAAAACCTTTTAGACTAAACTTAGAACCTGTAAAAAAGCTGAGTCAAGAAAGATGAACATGTTTCCAAATTCTCCTCTGAGCGATCTTTGGAACTCTCTTTCAAAGGCCAACATTTGAGCTCATAAAGACGGTACAAGTCTCCTTTTTAATATGCAAATACATATGTCTCGTTATTTTGCATCAATCCAACCAAAGCAAAAGGAAGAAAGGAATAGAAATAGAAATAAAGGTCATCAATTTTCATGGATGATCTTAGACCTCATTAACCTCTCATTAAACAGGTCCATGGACAGCAAAAGGTTTGGAAACGCTGGTTTACAATGTTCAAGATTCTCTTCGAGATTATAAGGAAGTTATTTATAAATACTTCAAATAAATATACACAGTATCTTTAAAGACTACTGTTGTCATGATTGGAAACTACTTTCAAGAGAGCAGTTCAACCCCCAAGGATGGCTCTCATGTTTTGTTATTTACAATCTTCTTGACTTAACTCTCAAAGTAGATTAAGAAGACCTACACAGTTACTGCATCAACAAAAACACAAAATGCAAAACTTAGTCCACTAAACCTAAAAGGATAAAAACATTGCAAAACTATTTAACACTACTCGATTCCATGGGCAAATATCATTACTAGTCCGGGTTCAGCCATCATATCATCATTGACATGGGGATTATCACAGTGTAGCACAACAACAGCCTGCTTTCCAGGTATTCGTTTACAAACATAGCTTTCGTAATGTCTTCTATTATTCTGCCTCGTTTCCAGCGAAGATAAACCAGGAGGCCAATTCGTTTCGTGACAATTTTCCATAAGTTCATCCACAATATGAGGAGGGCAACCGCTTTCTGATAAGGATCGCTTAATTACTGCCTGAAAAACCACAGAGGGAAAACCATCAACTAAAATTTTAACCCATTGACATGCGATTTAATTTGACAAAAGTTGCTAGGCAACAATGCTTATTCGTTCATTCTATGCATACAGCGCACCTGGCGGTGAAACCTTGGAAGTAGAGTGAAGCAAGTGGCGCTATCTATCGGTAAACACCGCAAGCTCTTGAATTCGTCGTTCCGTTGCTGTGAAGTTGCCAAATCGGCGGTATGAATTTCTTTAGAGTCATGACGAGTCTGACTCGTCTATACAAGGCAATGGGTTAAGTTACAACATTCTACCTAAACAACTGAAAAAAGAGGGTGCGTTAGGGTTTGAAGTACATAGTTTGGTTAGGAATTGAATTTCCTTCAAGGTGATTACCGTAATTGAGGAGTACTTTGATAAAAGGGCGTGCTCGTGCTCCAAAAACCCGATTTCAAAAGAAGGTTGTATACGATTATGAAGTGTTGGATTTGCTTTTTTTTAATCAGTTAAAGATTATAGACTGTGCACTCTGATTGTCTGGGAATTCAGAGAAGTTTCCCTCATCTCTCATCAGAATCTCACGCAAAAACATTTTGAAATCAGGAATTTGTAGCACAAGCAGACCCTCTCTTTTATCCCCCCATTTACCGAAGTACTCCTCAATTGTTCTTTTGAGTTCACTTTTCTGTGACTCACCAGGGATTGAAAGTGAGCTCCAGAATGGCGATTCAGAATAAAAAATACTAGGGGTGAGCGAAGCTTCGGAAACGCTCCGCAAAGCACGAAGAAGCAGCCACTTCGGATTCCGCTTCGTTTTCGAAGCATCGCACTTCCGAAACACGAAGCAAGTGCCAAATTCAAAATTCCCACTTTTTCACGCGGCGGGAAAACGAAGTTTGAGCAGCACCGTCGGCTGACAACGGTGGCTCATGCCCCGATGCGCACCGATCAACGGTGATCATCAGCACTTCTCTCTCTTCTACTCGTGTAAAGTGACCAACCTCGAGAGAGACATACCTCCGGGTTTATCGGGCCTGCGGCTAATGTCACCGTGAATAATCCGTGAATTCAAATTAGTGAGACAAATATTCACTGATAGTTTGATCTCATGATACCTCAATAAGTCATGAAACCTTAGCAATTGCTGTCCATTAGTAAAAAATCTGAGGTGCTTCAAAATGGAATAGCAGCTGTCCCTTAGGGTGCCTGTAAGGTATTTCTTTTCCGTGAACACTTCCTAAGTTTATACCTGTTGATTTTTTATTTTTCAGTAGTAAATTTTTTCTACTCTAACTCGATTAAACTGTCCATCATTTGACCTTCCATTATTCCCTTTTCCTCCTATTTTGATACTCCTCTTTAAAAGTTAAGTAACAGTTCAAATTTAAATTTTGAATGAATTTTGATTTGTAATCAAAGAACACAGATTCGTCTCAATTTTTGAGGTCGCGTGTTTCGGATTCGCTTCGGATTCGAGAAGCAAGGCCTGCTTCGCTTTGACCTTCGCTTCGGTTTTAAAAAACCCTGCTTCGCCCACCCCTAAAAAATACCTCAAATTGAAATATGTACCTCTAAAATTGATTCAATCATACCATCTTTGCGAGACATGATTGATTCCCCATAAAATTATACTTTCCTCTAAATTTTTCATCGCTAAATTAATTCTTTCAGACAGTTTTATAAAATCACAAAATTCAAGATGGCTGCCGGCTCAAAATTGCAACCAAAACGGCCAAGCAATCAATCATTTTTTGAGGTATTTTATACACAGAATCGCCATTCTGGAGCTCACTCACATTCAACCCCTGGTAAGTCACAGAAAGGCGAACTTAAGAAAACTAATATGGTAGCCATCTTAAAGGAAATTAAATTCTAAACCAAACTACTGCAATAGTTTCTATAGTAACTTTCATGGGATTGGACTGAAATTGGCTGAAAACCGTTGTCTCTAAATGCTTAAAACTTGATTTCGGAAGTTTAAACCAACATTCTACAGCACACTTTCAACCTCCATTTAGACATGAAGGAGTGACTTTGAGTGGGCGTGACACATCCTATCTGGTAGGAAATTCAGTTTTGATTATCAAAAATGATTGTCTTTGAAAATAAAGGAGCCCGCATTTTAGTGGTTTCTGAATTTTGAAGTTGTTCCTTTCTTTCAGCCTCTGAAAATTTTGAAATTTTCAAAAAAAATTGGGGGCTCAAAAGCGCATTGTAAGTAAATTTTTTGGAGATAGTTTATTCTTTTCCGTAAAGTGCTCACTCTTTAAAGCGTTTTAGACTGAAGGATTTTCAAATTTGGATCATTTAAAGGGGAGTTACGGTCCAAATCATACTTTGACCTTTGATATATGAAAACGAAAAAACGATATTGATTTCTGGTTTGTGTCAAAAGTCTTCGAATTTTATCCTCTTTCCAATCGTTTAATAAAAAATACAGGTCCTGATTTGAAGTATGCGCAAGAGGTATTACATAAGGATTGGCCGCATATCTCAAATTCTTGGCTGCTAAAACTTTTGGGTTTGATGCGAGGGAAAGCACGACCAAACACAAAAAACAAGGGAAAAGAAATACATTGGTAGGTGTACCTGAAGGAAATCATCAGGAGTTGAGATCATACCACCCCACCTAGTAACACGAGCTCTAGTCAAGGATGTGGACCACCTTACGACCTCCTCTCGCTCCATTTCGTCTGCCAATGCTCTCATCGTTGGATTAGCCATGCGCATTGCTCGCATGAACTCCTGCAAAGAAAAGTAAAGAGATTGAAGTCTATGAAGTTCCAACAAGAAAAGAGGCGTTGGGTGGTCCTTGCAAGGAAGTGCTCTTCAATCACTGTTCTCATATCCCTCTCTCCAACCATCTTTCAGGCCTGCAGAATATTCCCAATCTGGTGATCCCAGGATCAGTGTGGCAAAATAGGAAATTCGTTAGCAAATTGTGGCAAAAAAAACTGGCAATTAATTATTTTTTTTTTTTTTTTTTTTTTTTTTTTTTACATTTTTGCCCAAATGCAAGACTCTGCAACTCGTGTCAATTTGAAGTCAAGATTAAATTTTTTGAACTGCGTTGATTTTGAGCCAAAATATCGAGTGTGCTGATTTTTACTTAAAATTTCATCAAGCATGTATAAAGATGACCTTTTAGCGAAAAGTGTGGCAAACTATAGTTTGTGTGGTAAAAGAATTTTGAGAACGCAGGAGAAAATAGAGGTCGTGGAAGATTCTGCATGCCTGATATCTTTTAACTTAAAAAGAACTGAAGACAAAAGGAATGATCAGCCATTCTCAATCGAGCGTGACGTCCGTTACGCCTTTTATTTCCCTGTGGCTTCTTTATTAGTTAAGTTTAATACTTCATGTTTTCAGGGATGCAACTTTCCATTGCTTTTCATCTGACGCATATTTTTATTAATTTTTGAAGGTTGGTTTTCACCCACTTTTTTAACTTTAAAAGGTGTAACGGACGTCACGCTCAGCTGAGAATGGCTGTGATAATCCCAGCACAGGGAACCGTCTCAGATCAGCACAGTCTAATGTTTAATTCTTGTCTGATATCCTGATCTAACTAAGCTTCATACTCTCTCCAAGAGTTATCTTAAGCAGTTATGTAAAAATTCAATAGTTATCATCAACCTCTAAGTCACAGATAGCTTGTTTGCTTTTGTCATCAGCCAAGGCAGTCATCTTGAATTTGCTTCTCAAACAGTATCCAAAGTGATATGATACAAGGCTGAATAGTATCAATCAGAGTGGCATCAGAAAGTAAATTTTTATTGGCTGTTCTTGAATTTAATGGTGAATTTTAGTAACTCTAATTCCAAGTGCACGCATTATAATTTGTAATTAAGTCACCATTTTACATTAGAATCAATAATAAAACAACTACAAACTAAATGGCCAAAAAACCATCACAGACAAACTAAGTTGAAAGTTGAGAGAAAAAATAAACTGTTTATAATGTTTATGAATAAAATGTTTTTATTCTGTTGAGAAAAGTTGAGTGTTGCATACCTCCAGTTTTTCCAAACGTTAACTACTGATTGAGGCTCTGTCTGCGTTTTGTTGGTCTGTTTTGTTTATGTAACCGATGTTGCGGTATTTTGTTAATCAGTCCCTCTTCCAGTTTTGTGGAGTGTGCTCCTCGTTATTTTTCCGATTGATAATGGTGCTGTGAGTGCACCGAAACGTCTCGGAAGTTTTTACTTAATGTTGGCCTAGTTCCCATTTTAATCCTTAGTTTCTCTGTGATTTGAATCAATGTTCAAATTGCTGAAGCAGAAGCTGACAATATGCTATTGCAATAGTTTGTTGCACTGACAGAAAAATTATTAACAGGAGCTAGCAACTGTATTAAACAATGCTCTTGGATAGTCAAACATAGGTTCTTGGTTTTGCGTACTTAAAAAAAAAAAAAAAGGAAAACTGCAAGGTTCTAGCAATGGAACAGGAAACACCTAATCTTCTAGATTCAGATAAAAAAATAACTTACTTTTAACAAATCTAATTCTCGTTTCTGCTCACTTATCTGGAAGCGATGTTCGCTGATCTCTTGCTGCATCTCTGAGAATTTTTGCTGTTGTTTATGAATCAGAGATCTTAATTCTCTCACGCAATTATGATCCTGAAAAATACAGACAGGGGTTTTGAAAATAAGAAAGGAATAATGAAATCCCGATAGGATAATTTCTATAGCAAGTTGGGGATTGAAATCAGCTGTACTGAAAATTTTAGCACTGATGTTCAGATTCAAGTTAAGAGTTGAAAACTTTTCAGAGGCATTTTTAATTTTTCACAACAACATTGCAAAATACATAATTCAATTTAATATTTTCACAGATATATAGACACCTTCGGAAGAGTATCACAGTTGTCATTTTTGACAAAATTGAGTTAAGCACAAATTCTTGCAGTTTAGATGCTTTTTGAATAGGAACACATGATTACTTGTTAAAAGAAAATAATTGCTTGAAAGTTGCTACGTAGGTACTATAGGCGACACCGATTTTTGCCCGTCATGATACTTGCATACACTTGCTATAATGATACAAATACTAACATGTTAACATGAAATCAAAAGAATTTGTTGGTAAGAGTAATAAAGTCTAGCCGCCCAAATTATATGTTCAACATGCTGGTGTTTCACAGCAAACGACTGAACTGAGGATACAAAAAGGAAATAGGAAGGAATGGAAGTACAGTCGGGGACAAAAAGAATGTCAAGACGACTCCTTAAGGTAGGCCACCTGCAATGTTTAAGTTCATTGAGATAAGTATTGCAGGTGGCCTACTTGAAGGAGACATCGAACATTCTTTTTGTCCCTGACTGTACCTGGCGAGGTACCTCACAGTAAGATAGGATGACAAAGAGAGATATCGTTATGTGGGAATATTGCTACACTCTGAGAAAAGAAAGAATTTCAAGAGTACATTACAATTAACTGAATCAACTAATGCACTCATCAAACTGTATGAGAAAAGTTCCAAACAAACGAAACACTCAAAAAACACCCAAAGATTTACTCAAATGTCCAAACGTTTTTAAAGGCTGGTTTATACTCCTGGTCAACTAGACGAGTTTTAAGAAAGCTCTTCAACTGAGTACATACATCCAATCTCACCATACTTGCAAAAATGTTATCCTAGTACCTTTACTTCGTCCATTGGTGTTACTAGTCCACATCCTTGCTCACAAAGCACCGGCCTTTTGGGGTTGTGCTCACATTCAGATAAATGGCTAGACAGTGTGTCTAATTTTAAAATTGCAGTACAGCCATATGATGCATTGTCGCACGAGATGTTTAGTCTGAAAAAAATCCAGAGTTATCAACTTCAGAATCAAATTTTGGATGCTAATAGAATACTTCGGCAGTATTTTGTAGAGTGTCACAGAATGACATAAGATATTGCAATTTAATCTCAGTGCTTAAAGTTCTTCCATAAACTGACAATATTTCCGATTTTTAAGGAATTTTCAGGAATAATTTCAATAATCATCATGATTCATTCCAAAAAGTTTCAAAGAGGTACAACTGCTACAGTCTTTAAAAAGGAAAAGAAACCATGCGAAAGGATACTGTACAAATTTGCCAAGTTTAATATCACTCAGCTTTTATCTGCTAGACGCAGTGAATCTAACCTGAGTAGAGCTAACATGACCTCGTACATAACCCTAGCTGCCATCAATAATTTACTACACACGGTCAAAGTATTTCATTGAAATATATTTGCATTGAATGACGGAATCTTACTAGAGGACCCAATTCAATTGGTAAGATCAATTAAATTTGAATTTCTTTTGATAAAATAACTTCAGATAATTGTTATTATAGGAGATGGACTCAGGGGCTTGTCATGAACCTTAGAAAAATGCTTTATGCACAAAATTTTTGACCAGATTCAATGGTTCTAGAATGAACAGTGCAGGGGCAAAGCAAGTGGAGAGGCGCCATGCACTAAAACTAACCAACCAAAATTTCATTTTACCGTGAATCCATGACATTCATGACTGATAGACAGCAAATTATGACAACGTTTTTATCAATTTTTCATCTTTCCATAAAACAAAGATACTATACTACTTGTACTTGCATGCTGATTCTGAACTTTCATACGACACAACAAGAGATAGCAGGAATAGATTAATCCCATTTATTTAAACGGCAAGACAAGATGTAGAAGCACATCATAGCCATTCATTTTATACTTACATGATGCCGTTTAAACCAATGGGCTTAGTCCATTTCTACTACTTTATGTCATATCATTCAATAGTTTGGAATCCTCCAGTAGGATGACACTGGAATATAGTATATGATAATTGCTGCAAATTAAAGCCAGCAGGCTGAACGGTCGTATCATAATGCTATCAAATCGATGATCGATTGCGTGTTATCTTAGGGGTGGCGCCATTCCGATAGAAACCTTCCCATCTCTCCAGAAATTCTCCGATAGCTCAGGAGTCATTGGCGAATTTCTGCAGAGATGAAAGGGTTTCTATCGGAATGGCACCACCCATAAGATAACGAATGGCACCACCCATAAGATAACTTGCACTCGATCATCGACTCGATAGTATTACGATACAATCATTCATAATCAGCTTGCAGGTAAGTATTGAAATGAGATAGGACAAAATATGACTTAAAACCACAAGATCTACAATCACTGATATCCCAATTTGGTCAGAGACGGTTTGTGCAATTTAGGAACATTTTCCCTTCCTATGAATCGATGTAGACCAATTGATTGTTGGAGAGGCACCGATTCACTATCCAAACAATTGTTTGACACGGAATCAAATGGAGGGAAAATAATGTTGCCGAATTGCATCGTTCGCTACTGAACTTCATGTTCCACAGTAAAGTTGCACCATTTTAGTTGTTTCTGCTTTAATTTCCCTTTATTCATCGCACAAGTTCCTCAGATGGCATTCTGGAACTATGACCTCACGGAATCAAAAATTCACTTCATGGCACAAATCTAGAGATATGCCTTTGATTAACGTGCCTGCCATGAAGCCACCTTGCCGCTCATAGCTCTTATGTTGAATATTGCAGCAATAGCTCTGAACTCTGGAGCCAGTTTGCCAAAAACAAGACATTAGCATAAAATCAATATGTATTTGTAAAGAGAAATTAAGTAAAGTATAATCTTTACCTGGATAGTAAATTTTTTAAAATTCTGGGGACAGGTTTCAGTTGTGGGGTAAAGAGAGCTTGTCTATCCACAGGACAAGTGGGTTGTCGAGACAGCCACTCATGAATACACTCCTTACAAAATGCATGTTCACAAGTTGGAGCCTGCAAAATGAAGTAAAAAAATTGAATCATGAGTTAGTGATAGCAAGGACTAAAAGAATACAGCGGGGAAAAAGCTAGCAAAAATACAAATACATATTCAAGTTTGTCAAAGAATAATTTCATATAATTCCCTACACCCCCCCCCCTAAAATACTTACTACATTTCTGTATTATGGTTCATATCATCAACTTTGATCCTGTTTGAACCGAAGTCAAAGCTAAAGCTGAAGAATTTAAAGTATCCAATTCTGTAAAGTAAATGTAGGAAGTCTAAAGTAGGAGCACGTAAACAATCAGCAAACACCCTTAAGGAACGACTAATAAAGCTACTTGATCAACAATGGACAGTTTTCAGATATAGGTCTCCTACGAAGGTTTTTTATCAAATATTCAGAATACTCATCCATCTGAGACAAAACGTTCCGCAAGCTTGTAACCACAAAGCTCAGCCTTCACTTGCCAAAAAATGTCAAGAACCGTTTCTCCTGTGATATGCAAACTTTCACTCTTTTTAGAGATTAATTAACACACTCACACCCGAGTTCATTGGCTGGTTACGGACCTGAAGCAGGGGAGCTAGTAGGACTTGTTCCAGGAAAGATGGCAGATGATAGCTCGCCCAGATTTTTGCATAGAGGGCTCATTACACGAAAAAAGACCGATGACAGATCATGCGACTCGCTGCGCAAAGATGTGTTTGCGTTCTTGCACATACGCAAAAATGCAAACTCGTCTCTCCGCAGTAAACAAACCCATCTGTCATCAGCCAACTTTTCAGAAACAACCTCCAACACATCTCCGCACATCGAAGAAACAAAAACTCACCCGCTGTGCAGTGAACAAAATAAGCAGTCATCAGCGCTCTGTTGTGAAATGAGCTCTAACAACAAAGAAACTGAGCCGTAATATCCATTTATGTGCCTACTCTTGGATCCATGAACCATAAGAGATGGAAGCGCAGCTGAGAAACTTTCAAGAAACAGAGACGTCTCCGATACTCCTGAACCAAGATTTACTGGCTCATAAGAAAATGCAAGATAATCTAATCAATTCACACAGAAGAATGAGGAATGAAAAGCGGGCAGTGACAATGTCATTACTGATGGAGAAGAAAAAGAAGCAAGGAATAGCATTCCAAAAGCTTGAGTCTTCATTGTAAGAAATGGTAAACATGGCCTACTTAGAAGCTCACTTACTTGCATAGGATCCTCGAGAACAGCAGAACAAATGGGACACACTAATTCTTCATCCACATCTTCGGAGAACCTGTTCAATTCAAATCCCATTTCAGACGTCCTCTCCTCCAACTGGACAATGAACTGTCTCTTGCAAGAATGCAAGCTTTCAAAGAGACAATAGAGACTGTAGTTTACCCATCATAACCTCTCCATGGACAGGTGTTCCAGACAGGTTCCAAACGTCTACCAAAACTCTTCAGTTATCTCCGATAATTTACGAATTAGGAGCGACAGTCTCGAGATATAATATAAACTTCGAATCGAAAGAAAGCCGAAAAACGTGAGACAAAGCAGAAACTTAACTAAAGCGCGTTCTAATCACTAGGAGACTTACTCTCTCAGGTCGTACGCCGATACAAAATATTGAGATAATAATAATAAACAAAGACTTCTAACTTGGACATAGCGCCCGCCCGTTGAAGACGATCGGTAGGCAACCATGATTACAGTATGTACTAAGATTTTCGGAAATACATTGGTAAATGGAAAAATGACTTTTTTCAAAAATTAATTAAAAATATTAAAAAAATATCTTTTCATAACTTGGTACCATTTGAAAGTTCATGTTATGCGGATTTTGTTCAGGCCAGTTTTTATTCTGATTTCTCGATCGCAAACATACTACAGAGGCTCAAAGTTGGATCAATTTTCCTCATTTCTACGGGATGTTCCACTGTTTCGACACCCCCCCCCCCCCCCGGTTGAAACAACTTGGAAACAACCGACGTATAATAGCTGTATATACTCAATTTTATGAAATCTATGATATGATTAAAGTTAAAATTATTGATTGCCTCAATAATTTATCTCATAAATTTTATTTTTTTGAGCTGCAACCATTCAAAAACTGTATGAAGAAAACAAGTTTATGAAACACTCAGTAGAAATTTGAGACCCAACTTTAAGCCCCTGTAGAGGGGCTCCTCGTGAACATAAATCACAAATGAAACCGGCCCGAACTGCAATCTGCATAGGTAGCATGAGCTCAAATGATACCAAGTTTTATGGAAAAATATTTTTTTGTGTAATTTTAATTAATTTAAAAAAGAAGAGAAAAAGTCATTCTCCCATTTACTTCAATGTACTATGAATTTCAAAAGAAACTAGAAAGTATCCACATAGCAATTTTCAATCTTCGATTCCTCGGCAAGTTTTAAATTTGTTTGCATTCTCAGGTATTTCCGAGTCTAACAGCATTGCCACTTCAAGGTACAACTTGAAAAAATCTAAAACTCTTTGAGAAATAATGGAAAACATATTCAAGTACCGTTTCGATGAGAGGACTTTCTTTCGAAAGTCATAGTACCTATTTCCGTAAATCTTAGCGCACCGTACTGCCAATCAGGCTGCGGCGTCGCCAGGAGTAACAAACGAGTTTTGTCCCACTCTTCACCTTCAGTTTCCCCGCCCTAATATCGGTCTGATGTCCAGTCTAGATACTACTATATTTAGAATTCTTTGCCAGTAAAATATTAATGTGTCTATCTGTGTATATTACTATCAGTGGCGTAGTGTGCAATTTGACAACACTGGACTGTGTCCATTAAAACCCATGTAAAGGGTCGAATGCGAAGGTGTTCACCGAACACCCAACAGTTCGATATTTTTCATGGGTTTAAATGGAAAAATTGCAACGCTGCCGAATTGCACGCAACGCCACTGATTAATATATCTAGCTCAATCACAGGATTTAACTTCTGAATTCTTATTCATGCAGGGTGTCCCAGACCACCTGTCTATAGGTACTTTTTCTCGAGAAGGGCTGGAAGTTGAGAGCTGAAACAAATAAGCTATCAGACATCACGGGAATTGACTCCGAGGAATTCGAAGGAAATATTTTCACAGCCCTTCGAGATCCCCAAGGAGATTGGGGAAGGGGGGGGGGGGTCGATACACATGTTACCAGCCAGTGTTGCCAG
Organism: Trialeurodes vaporariorum; assembly: GCA_011764245.1. NCBI lineage: Eukaryota > Metazoa > Arthropoda > Insecta > Hemiptera > Aleyrodidae > Trialeurodes > Trialeurodes vaporariorum. Next base: position 82,495,332 of record VMOF01000111.1, on the reverse strand, counting down.
GTTTGGACGGGGTAGAATAGCCACGCGTGGACAGTTTTCGAGTTGGAAACTAGCCACGCTGTGGATACGGATGGAGGATCCTCGAAATGCGGAGGCGGAAGCACCGGAAGCACCGGAAGCACCGGAAGCACCGGAAGCGTGGCTATATTCTCATCAAAATAGTCCACGTGTGCTCGAATCTAGCCACTATTGGCAACTCTGTTACCAGCCCACGTAGGTAATTAATGCGTGAAAAAATAAGTCCAGATCCTGAAAGAGCAAACTCATTTCCGACATTTGTGATCCTATGAATTTTTCCGGAAAGCCCTCATTTCTTGAGCTTATGGGTCTCTTGGGGGGGGGGGGGGGGGGGGGGGGGATTTTCAATTGGCCACTGTGACCGCAGACGGCACTATTCAATTTTTTTTAAAAAAAAAAAAAAAAAAACATCTGAATGAAGAGTTTAAGACCTTCCGATTGATATGCCACGTGATAGGTATCTCCCTAATAAAAGTGAAAAATAAAGGCCCCCTGGAATCCAAAATTTGGGGGCTTAGGGAACCACCACATAGTAGGGTCTGGCTTGTGATACATCGAACGAAAGTTCTTGAAGAGGAGAAAACAAGCTGACGGAATCCAAAATCGTTTATGATCATTCCTTTCTAAAAGGCGGCCATTTTAAACTGATAGGTTTTCAAAGATAAGTCCTCGGTAGAGAGTCCAAGTCGGAATGACACGTGGATTGAAAGACCCTGCTACAGTGGATTTGACTTTTTTTACGTGGAGGGGCCCAAAACCCCCCAAATTTTGGATTCCAGGGGCCCTTTATTTTTCTCTTTTATTAGGTACCTATCATACGGCATATCAATCGGAAGGTCTTGAACTCTCTTCTTTCAGATGCTTTTTTGAAAAAAAAAAAAACAAAACAAAAACAACAACAAAAAAAACAGAAAAAATTTTAATAGTGTGTGATGGTCTGCGGTCACAGTGGCCGATTGAAAATTTCCCCCCAGAAGGGCCTATAACCCCAAAGAATGGGGGCTCTCCGGAAAAATTTATAGGACCACACAATAATGTCGGAAATGAGTTTGCTCTTTCAGGATCTGGACTTATTTTTGTACGTATTAATTACAAGGGCTATTGTCCGAAAAAAAAAAAAAATTGTTAAATGTGTTTCGAACCCCTTCCCCAACCTTTTGGGGGATCTCGAAGGGCTTTGAAAATATGTCCATTTAATTCCTCGGAGTCAATTCCCGTGATGGCTTATTTGTTTCAGCTCTCAACTTCCAGCCGTTCTCGTCAATGAACAATGACTTCTGGAAAAAGTTTCAAATTTTTTTGTGTTGGCTGCTTTCAGAATAAAAGCCCCGCTCAACCGCGCACTTTTTAAGAGATAGGGACTCCAGGAAGAATCGGGTTTAGGAGAGAGAAATCCATGGTGGTATAGCTTTTTTTAGTTCAGAGAAAAACACTTAAGCATGTTTTCAATCTAGAGGATGACGAATATTCTTTTCGTAGAAAATATTTCTTTTAACTCAACAAAATTTAATCCATTTTCCACGATGATTTTCCGAATAAAAATCTGGTACTTGAGTGTTTGCTGTCACGCAAAAGAGAGCAACAATCACTTTCACCAGCATTAAGTGTCGAGCAAAACAAAGTTTTCACATCTGGCGCCCTCACCCACAAATTCTCAGAGCTCTGTTACGCTAATGGGTTTATTAAATATTCATAAAATATGGGTTTATTAAATTGCTTTAATGGATTTTTTCGTTCTGCAGCAAATCACGTCAAAATCATGATTTTTTTCCCCGTAAAAGAAGCTACCTACTTTTCCGCGAACTAATACTCAAATGAATAATACTCATATACTTTGCTCAAATGAAGGCACCACGATAAATCGCGATTTTCTCGAGACTTTTACTTGGCCACAAAATGTTCCACGCTACTTGCATAACCGCCCATTTGAAGGCACTACGAAAAATCGAGACTTATTATTTTTTCAATCTATTTGTTCGCACTTAATGCATAAACGCCTATTTGAAGGCGCATTAAAAGTAGCAATTTTAACCGACGTGTTTTTTCGACAATTTGTTCGCACTAAATGCATAACCGCCTTTTTGAAGGCGCGTTGAAAATCGCTATTTTTTCGTGACTTATACGCGATTTTTTCGCGACCCTTTCGCGACCTTTTCGTGATTTATACCGCGCCTTTAAATATAGGTGGTTACGCAATTATTGTATAAGTGAATAAGTGTATGTTACTGCACTCAATATCGTAGAATGCTTCCTTTAATCAACCATGGTATTTATTGCCTTTATAGTAACAAAATCTGCTATCTTCCAGCGTGAGTATGGTAGGTACAACGAAGAGAAAATAAATAGCATTTTTCCTCCTCACTAACTGAATGTGCGTTGCCTAAATTTTATAGGCTAACGTTCTCCGCAAGCAGATCAGCGGTTATGAAAGGTGATCATTATACTAAAGAGTTGCCCTCTTTCTTTTAAAATTCAACAACTTTGCCGTCAGTAAATTAATTACAAATGAAATGGAAACCGCGCGCAAATTAGCTATATATATCTACCTTCTGAGAGATGTTCCATAGCTTAGATTTGAAAAACAAACAAACTAGCTATTTGATGGCACTCACTTTTTTTTACAGCTTTCTTACCTTTTTGCTTAATGGTGGAAAATATTTGTAGCAGGGCTGCCATTTTGCGAATAATCAATGCTATTTTTCAATTCACCAATGATTTCACCGGTTTAGAAAAGATTACACAGTTCAGTTTAGTGTATTGCTGTAATGAGCTAAAATACTCGCATCTGTAATCTTTCCTCAGTCGGTTGAGTCGTCGATGACTTTAAAAAAAACTTGCGGATATTTTAATTAAGTAACGGAGTCTCCACCGATTGAGGAAAGATTACAGATCAGAGTATATTCGTGCATTTCAGTCATACTTTGAATTGAACTGAGTAATCTTTTCTCAACCGGTGGAATCATCGGGTGAATAGAAAAAATAGCATTGATTATACGCAAAGCGGCAGCTCTAGAAAATAGTGTAAAACGGGCTGAACGGAATTAATAAAATTTCAGATTATACATTGACGAAAAAGTCAAAGTAGGTCGACGACTATCGATAGTTGTAGATTCTGGCGTCAGCATTCGTTTTCGTTGGGTTTGGATTTTTTACTTTTGGCCAGCTTTCGGGGTCAAATACCCCACAGTGCGCCGCGGCAACCATGCTGTACCGCAACTTATGCCTAATCATGAAATTAACTTTTTTTTTTTTTTTTTTTTTTTTTTTTTTTTTTAAATTCTATAGCTGCAGTGTCACGCAAAAAAACAAGACAAAGCTTCAATGTGCACGATGACGTCCGAATCTTGGAAGTGCTTGGTTTTCATCAACTTTATAAAAACAGAAATATCAGGTTTTCTCGATGGAAAGTACATGGAATCGATTTATTTCCTCTCTCGACACTTAATGAATCTTCGGTTGCAATTTTCTTTTCAACTCTGGATTTGAGCAACACAATGTGTAGCCTAATTGAGGATGATGACGACATATGTTTGCTTAATGTTCCTCGCGTGTAAATCAACTCTCAATGCGTAAAGCTTTCCATGCAATGTAGTTACTCTCTACTTGTGATGCTTGTCACGTGACCGCATTGAGTCGTCCCCTGCGGATGAAAAAGAGACTGTTTCCCTAAGCTCCGCTTCTTCTACGTATAGTTGTGCGGAACTGCGGACGCCGCTGAGCCCTACACGGCTCAATTCAATTTTTCCGCCAAACTTTCGAAATTGCCGTGATTTCCGGTAAACTTACCGATATCTGGTGAAATGGTTCGCAACTTTTATCCATTGGCAGTGCTTTGGTTCCAGTGTTGTCTTTCGGGATGGGTGTTCGGCGACGGTCAGAAATGGTGGCAGAACGCTCTCTTCTACGAGATTTATCCTCAGACGTTTTATGATGCCAACGGAGACGGGTTCGGAGACTTGAAAGGTTTTGTGTTTTGATTATAGATTTAATGAGGCTAATTTGTTTAACTTTAACGCCATGGAAAACGATGGAACGTTCCATTTTTTTAACCCTTTATGGACCGAGCCCGAGTATACTCGTTTTTCTCTTCTAGTCTATTTCACATTGATTCAGTTTTCATTTCGAATTAACGCAAATGTAGGACGAAAACACTACAATAGATAATATGTCATGGGGCGCCTTCAATTCTTCGTATAGGCAATACCATCTCCACCGAGTACGTATAGTTAACTAACTTCCCTCTAGAAACGGAGGAGTGATGTTCTCTTGAACTAACCTGGTCGTTGAAGGATTATCAGTTAGCCAGCGTGCGGTTCGAGTGTTAGAGGAGTTACATCCAAGGTAGACGGAGAACAGATGACTGATTCTGCTCATTTCACGAGACGAGAGGAGACTTCAAGTCGTGTTGTCCTCTCTTTTACACGAGATAGAGTCGTTTATCTAGTCTATCTAGTGCCGTCTCGTACGGTGAGATAGACAGGGAGAATCAGCCTACTGGTATGAGTATGGGCAACAATCTGAGGTTGGCTCTGATTGGTTCTCAAAAACAGCGACTATATACGCCGCCATTTTTCTTACCGATTCAAACAGATGAGATTTTGCGCGGCAGTGGAAGTGGGGGTAAATCGGTAAACCGCACCTAACCTCCACCACAAAGCTTCATCAGTAATCAGTAATTCGAATTGTGATCGCTGACTGATAGAAATGAAAAGACATACCTGTTGGATTCAACACTGTACAAAATTACCTTTAACAGCTCAAATAACTTTAGAATACCTAATAAGTCGTAAAATCAAGATGGCGGCGAAGACTATTTTCAGAGTTGGCCGCGCCCCCTGAGTCGAGTGTTGTCCATACCTGTTCTCCATCTACCTTACGAGTTACATTGGAAAGGAGAGGGAGGAAACGGAATTGAACAGGCCAACCACTGTAAAAATAGCGGTCACAGTATATACTTATCTTATACACAGTAGCGAAACTCAATGTTAAAAAAACGGCAAATGCCCCCCCCCCCCCCCGGTGGTTGGAGGGTAGAAATAACATCTTCCATTTAATTTGCATCAGACGTGACGGTGGCGCTCCCAAGTAGTCGGGGGTAGCAACTCAATTTACCTAGGTATTTGATTACATTGAAAGACGACATTCACCAAAGCGCTCCTATAGAGTTTCGCTACTGTATAGGATGAGTAGATATACTGAGATAGCGGTTACTTCAGAGTTCAGATCAGTCGAGGATAACAACAAGCAACCCGTTCCATCCTGTTTCATAATTGTTTACGAATGATGGAAAAAATAATAGTCTCTATATTCAATTTAGAACTGACAATGGGTCTGTTGTTACGAAACCTTTTTCGTGGAAATGGGGCACTGACAAACTTATTCTACAGACGAATGAGCCATCAAATCTTAAGTCAAAATTTGCAACTATTATAAAACGACGATGACCCTGAAAATCTGTGAAATGAGTGGAATCCACTCTTTTATTAAATGAAAGCATCTAAACACGAGACTATATCGTAATGGCGAAGAAAGATGCTGACTTGGATGTACCAAAGAAATATACAAGTATAGGTATTCAAATGAAAAGAAAAAAAATTGAGAAGAAAAATACAAATTGGCAGCTTTTGAACATTCGATTGTTTGTATAGGTTCAATTGAATCACCTATAAGTATCGATTTTTTCCGTAAGTTTAAATGGATAATATAACGATACATCATTTTCTCACGAGTTGTCACTGCACATATGTTGAGACCCAATGACGAAGCGTGAAATTTGGCAACGTTTTATTTCGTAGGGCCTTTTAAACCCATGGAAAAGATCGAACCGTTGGATCTTTGGTGAACACCTTCAAACTCGACCTTTTACATGGTTTTAAATGGACGATATGAAACGTTGCCAAATGCACGCTACGCCCACCCCTCTGCACTGATGAGACCATGAAGCTTGAGCAACAATTAGCTTACAATTAATTGTGAGTTGTTGAATCCGAGCTGCGTCCTTTAATAATAAAACCACAGAAATTCTGTGGTAAATTCTTTTGTATTTTAAAACCGCGTGATATTGTTTATAGGTATCGAAGAAAAAATCGAATACTTGAAAGAAATAGGAGTCGACGCTGTTTGGCTCAACCCTTTCTACGCATCGCCTGGAATAGACAATGGTTACGACATCAGCGATTACAAAGCAGTCGACCCTCGATTTGGAACTATGGCTGATTTTGATAGTTTGATCCAAACCCTTCAAAAAAATGGTAAGCTGACAAGCGTTGTCTTTAATAAATCCTCATCGATTAATCTCATATTTTTCATTTTAATCTACATTTTGTTCATTAACCATGTTTATCCTAGCTAGGATTACAATCCAGATGGTACTCGATCCGACTGAATCCTCTTGTAGTATTTATACGGAGGATCCAACCGTACGGAAAACGAATCCAGTCCACCGAATCTATAAACAGCCAAATATTTGGGAACGAGCCATAAACAGAGCTTAGCATAATCGAAACGCCTTCCATTTGAATAGAGCTTAAAGTCGTCAATCATGCGGTAACTTGCACTCATATGAGAATGCTCCTTTTTTCAAATGGATTATTCTTTTAAAAAAATCCACCAGTATGGGATGGAAGTACAGACAACGAAGAGAAAATAAATAGCATTGTTCCTCTAATAAAAGAAAAGTTGCCTAAAATTATACAATTGCCTTTTGAACATCAGTTTGGGTTTTGAAAGGTTCATATATAAATTCCCCTTTTTTTTAAATTAACAATTTTCCGTAAGTAAATGAATTACAAACGAAATGAAACTTTTTGCGCAAATTACTGCACATATTTAACCCAATGACGACCATAGCTTAGAATTTAAAAACAAGGGGTTTTGAAGCCCTCAATTTTTAACAGTTTTGATCTTTTGTGAACTGAAAACTTTGTAGCAGGGCTGCTGCCATTTTGCGAATAATCATGCTATTTTTCAATTCATCAATGATTTCACCGGTTTAGAAAAGATTACACAGTTCAGTTCAGTGTATTGCTGTAATGAGCTAAAATACTCGCATCTGTAATCTTTCCTCAATCGGTTGAGTCGTCGATGACGTTAAAAAACTTGCGGATATTTTAATTAAGTAACGGAGTCTCCACCGATTAAGGAAAGATTACAGATCAGAGTATATTCGTGCATTTCAGTCATACTTTGAATTGAACTGTGTAATCTTTTCTCAACCGGTGGAATCATCGGGTGAATAGAAAAAATAGCATTGATTATACGCAAAACGGCAGCTCTGGCAAATAGTGTAAAACGGGCTGAACACAATTAATAAAATTTCAGACTATACATTGACGAAAAAGTCGAAGTAAGTCGGCGACCATCGATAGTTGTAGATTCTGGCGTCAGCATTCGTTTTAGTTCGGTTTGGATTTTTTACTTTTGGCCAGCTTTCGGGGTCAAATACCCCACAGTGCGCCGCGGCAGCCATGCTGTACCGCAACTTATGCCTAATCATGAAATTAACTTTTTTTTTTTTTTTTTTTTTTTTTTTTTTTAATTCTATAGCTGCAGTGTCACGCAAAAAACAAGACAAAGCTTCAATGTGCACGATGACGTCCGAATCTTTGGAAGTCCTTGGTTTTCATCAACTTTATAAAAACAGAAATATCAGGTTTTCTCGATGGAAAGTACATGGAATCGATTTATTTCCTCTCTCGACACTGAATCTTCGGTTGCAATTTTCTTTTTAACTCTGGATTTGAGCAACATAATATGTAGCCTAATTGAGGATGCTGACGACATATGTTTGCTTAATGTTCCTCGCGTGTAAATCAACTTTCAATGCGTGAAGCTTTTCATGCACTGTAGTTACTCTCTACTTGTGACGCTTGTCACGTGACCGCATTGAGTTTTCCCCTGCGGATGAAAAAGAGACTGTTTCCCTAAGCTTGCTTCTTCTACGTGTAGTTGTGCGGAACTGCGGACGCCGCTGAGCCATACAAGGCTCAATCCAATTTTTCCGCCAAATTTTCGAAATTGCCGTGATTTCCGGTAAACTTACCGATATCTGGTGAAATGGCTCGCAACTTTTATCCATTGGCAGTGCTTTGGTTCCAGTGTTGTCTTTCGGGATGGGTGTTCGGCGACGGTCAGAAATGGTGGCAGAACGCTCTCTTCTACGAGATTTATCCTCAGACGTTTTATGATGCCAACGGAGACGGGTTCGGAGACTTGAAAGGTTTTGTGTTTTGATTATCGATTTATGAGGCTAATTTGTTTAACTTTAACGCCATGGAAAACGATGGAACGTTCCATTTTTTTAAATCCTTTATGGACCGAGTCCGAGTATACTCGTTTTTCTCTTCTAGTCTATTTCACATTGATTCAGTCTTCATCTAGGATTAACGCAAATATAGATGAAAATAGTACAATAGATTGGGTGTCATGGGGCGCCTTCAATTCTTCGTATAGGCAATTCCATCTCCACCGAGTACGTATAGTTAACTACCTTCCCTCTAGAAACGGAGGAGTGGTGTTCTCTTGAACTAACCTGGTCGTTGAAGGATTATCAGTTAGCCAGCGTGCGGTTCGAGTGCTAGAGGAGTTACATCCAAGGTAGACGGAGAACAGATGGCTGATTCTGCTCATTTCACGAGACGAGAGGAGACTTCAAGTCGTCTTGTCCTCTCTTTTACACGAGATAGAGTCGTTTATCTAGTCTATCTAGTGCCGTCTCGTACGGTGAGATAGACAGGGAGAATCAGCCTACTATGGTATGAGTATGGGCAACAATCTGAGGTTGGCTCTGATTGGTTCTCCAAAACAGGGACTATATACGCCACCATTTTTCTTACCGATTCAGACAGATGAGATTTTGCGCGGCAGTGGAAGTGGGGGTAAACCGGTAAACCGCACCTAACCTCCATCACAAAGCTTCATCAGTAATCAGTAATTCGAATTGTGATCGCTGACTGATAGAAATGAAAAGACATACCTGTTGGATTCAACACTGTACAAAATTACCTTTAACAGCTCAAATAACTTTAGAAAACCTAATAAGTCGTTAAATCAAGATGGCGGCCGCGAAGACTATTTTCAGAGTTGGCCGCGCCCCCTGAGTCGAGTGTTGTCCATACCTGTTCTCCATCTACCTTACGAGTTACATTGGAAAGGTGAGGGAGGAAACGGAACTGAACAGGCCAACCACTGTAAAAAAGCGGTCACAGTATACTTATCTTATACACAGTAGCGAAACTCAATGTTAAAAAAACGGCAAATTGCCCCCCCCCCCGGTGGTCGGAGGGTAGAAATAACATCTTCCATTTGATATGCATCAGACGTGACATGACGGTGGCGCTCCCAAGTAATCGGGGTTAGCAACTCAATTTACCTAGGTATTTGATTACATTGAAAGACGACATTCACCAAAGCGCTCCTATAGAGTTTCGCTACTGTATAGGATGAGTAGATATACTGAGATAGCGGTTACTTCAGAGTTCAGATCAGTCGAGGATAACAACAAGCAACCCGTTCCATCCTGTTTCATAATTGTTTACGAATGATGGAAAAAATAATAGTCTCTATATTCAATTTAGAACTGACAATGGGTCTGTTGTTACGAAACCTTTTTCGTGGAAATGGGGCACTGACAAACTTATTCTACAGACGAATGAGCCATCAAATCTTAAGTCAAAATTTGCAACTATTATAAAACGACGATGACCCTGAAAATCTGTGAAATGAGTGGAATCCACTCTTTTATTAAATGAAAGCATCTAAACACGAGACTATATCGTAATGGCGAAGAAAGATGCTGACTTGGATGTACCAAAGAAATATACAAGTATAGGTATTCAAATGAAAAGAAAAAAAGTTGAGAAGAAAAATACAAATTGGCAGCTTTTGAACATTCGATTGTTTGTATAGGTTCAATTGAATCACCTATAAGTATCGATTTTTTCCGTAAGTTTAAATGGATAATATAACGATACATCATTTTCTCACGAGTTGTCACTGCACATATGTTGAGACCCAATGACGAAGCGTGAAATTTGGCAACGTTTTATTTCGTAGGGCCTTTTAAACCCATGGAAAAGATCGAACCGTTGGATCTTTGGTGAACACCTTCAAACTCGACCTTTTACATGGTTTTAAATGGACGATATGAAACGTTGCCAAATGCACGCTACGCCACACCCCTCTGCACTGATGAGACCATGAAGCTTGAGCAACAATTAGCTTACAATTAATTGTGAGTTGTTGAATCCGAGCTGCGTCCTTTAATAATAAAACCACAGAAATTCTGTGGTAAATTCTTTTGTATTTTAAAACCGCGTGATATTGTTTATAGGTATCGAAGAAAAAATCGAATACTTGAAAGAAATAGGAGTCGACGCTGTTTGGCTCAACCCTTTCTACGCATCGCCTGGAATAGACAATGGTTACGACATCAGCGATTACAAAGCAGTCGACCCTCGATTTGGAACTATGGCTGATTTTGATAGTTTGATCCAAACCCTTCAAAAAAATGGTAAGCTGACAAGCGTTGTCTTTAATAAATCCTCATCGATTAATCTCATATTTTTCATTTTAATCTACATTTTGTTCATTAACCATGTTTATCCTAGCTAGGATTACAATCCAGATGGTACTCGATCCGACTGAATCCTCTTGTAGTATTTATACGGAGGATCCAACCGTACGGAAAACGAATCCAGTCCACCGAATCTATAAACAGCCAAATATTTGGGAACGAGCCATAAACAGAGCTTAGCATAATCGAAACGCCTTCCATTTGAATAGAGCTTAAAGTCGTCAATCATGCGGTAACTTGCACTGCATGCCTCACTTCGTTTTGCGTTCAAACAAACTGAAGGCGCTTCGTTACTTATACTCTAACACAGAACTCCGCCGAACAGCATTTATCGGAATGAAGCGTTCCCATTGTGAAGCGAACAATATTTTGACGCTTAACGGAAATTTTTGTTGTGATTTTTGCAAAAGATGTGTGAGACCGAAGTAGACCCATGAATTATTTAACTCTTTCTTTCTCTTTCTCTCTCTCTCTCTCTCCCCCTCTCTCTCTCTTTCTCTATCTCTCTTTCTCTCTCTCGAGGATACTGACTTCAAAAATGCCGCATACTTGCTCAGAGTTTTAAAGGTGCAAAAAGCATTGGTGTTCCAAAAAGGTTGATCTCACTCTTTCTCTCTCTTTCAGATATTGAATTCATTATGGACTTTGTTGTCAATCACTCCAGTGATCAGCATGAGTGGTTCAAACAATCGATTAAAAGGGTGGATCCATATACCGATTACTATATTTGGAAAGATCCAAAAATGTGGAAGGCAGGGAAACCAGTTCCCCCGAATAACTGGGTAAGGAAAACAGCGGACTATGAAAAATTTCATTTTCAGAATAACTTACCGGAGCCTTCTAGTCTCCATAGGGCATAACTCCATTAAAATTATACTTATAAGTTAACCGTATCAACATTTTGTTTTGCCACTTGTCTTATTAGTCTTAACGAGCTCACAATTTGTTTCATTTGTTTCCAGCGTGCAAGGTTAGGCCCAGGAGGGCCTGGAAGTGCATGGCAATGGAATGAAGAAAGGCAGCAATTTTACTATCACGCGTTTTACAAAGACCAGCCGGATCTGGACCTTAGAAATCCCAAAGTTATCGCTGCAATGAAAGTAAGTTTGCCTTTCTTTGTTCTTAAGTTCAGGTTAAGTACGTAAAAGTAGAATAGAATTTTATTTTAATTGTTTCTTTACGCCAATAATAATTGCTTGAATAAAGTTATAAATCAGTGAAATGTTGCAAAAACAATGAGTAATATACTAAAGGAAATAAGGATAAGTATCTATCTATAATGGCTATGGCCTCGGATCTCGCAAATCATAGAACTGTCGTACAGCGCTCGGGTTGCGTAGAGGTGGGCGATCTTTGAGGAAGTTGATCACACCTCTGTATCCCTATTGGTACTCTGACCTGTGACAAAATAATGCGCATCCTCTGGTTCAGCTAAATCTGGATTCTGGAACCCCATGCGCCGCACGGAAGCGTTCTATTTACAAAAGCGCCTGCAATTATTTGAGTATGCAATTCCACATCCCGCGAGTAGGAATAGTTGCTTACTTATTTCATGGGGACAAATATCTATCGCATCATAGCATTAACCGAGCGACTTCTCGAGACTCTCAAGAGCGCCAGAAATAAAATCCGCCACTGGACGTTCTGCAAATGGTCGATCCGCCACCAGACAATCCGCCGGAGGTCGCTATCCTATAACGAACGCTTCCAAGTGGCAACATGCCACGCAATGGCTCCTGAGTTCAGCTCTGCTAGCACTATGGGTAAATGAGCAACAAATTCTTATTCGAGGGCTTTGAAACGGCATACTTAAATAATGGCAGGCGCTTTAGCACAACGAATAATCTTGCGTGGCGCCATGCCACACACGGCTCCAGCTCTCCTCGCACTATTGATAGGTAATACACTGATACCTTATTGACGTTAACAGCCTCAGGCCTCAGGCTCAGCAGATTTAAATTTTCACGCGCCTTCATTTCACGAGTTATGCAAAAACTGTTCTCTCGTGTAGGAACTGTTATCTCGCAACAGCTCCACTTATTTCTGGCACTTTCGGGTACAGGGGCTAGGTTACTTGCAATGGTACGAGTGTAGCTATTCTTGCGCCTGCAATTCGCAGGTTATGCAAAAGCCCGACCGTCGCGTAGGAACAGTTATCTCAGAACAACTCCATGAATTTCCGGCGCTCTTGGGAGTCTCGTAGTGAAGGCGCTCGGAAATGCTATGATACGATACCTACATATTTGTCCCCATTAAATAAGTAAGCAACTATTCCTATTCGCGGGATGTAGAATTTCATACTCAAATATTCGCTGGCGCTTTTGTAAATAGAACGCGACAACTGGAATAATTCTGGATTTCTGTGGAATCTAGAACGTGTTCCAGACTCCAGATTTAGCTGAACCAGAGAATGCGCATAATTTTGTCACAGGTTAGAGTAAAATAGGGTCACAAATAGGGACAGGGATGTGATCAACTTCTTAAAAAGCACCCATCTCTACGCAACCCCGAGCGTAGCCATAGAGACTTATCCTTATTCCCTTATTTTATATCAATTTTCAAGATAATACTCATTATTTTTGCATCATTTCACTGATTTATAACTTGATTCAAACAAGTATGATCTGTGTGAGAAGCTTATCACCAGGCTCAGAAAAATCACTTGCCCAGTTCGTGAACTGGGCAATATCCTACCCCATTTCGTGAACTGGGCGCGCAATTGTTTCCGTATTCCGCGATTAGGGGCAGCGCCGTCACACAATTCATGAAATATACACAAATCGCCCTATTTCATGAAATATGGACCATTTCACGGATTGTGCGTAACAAGTAAATCGTACAACGCGCCAAATAGGCTAAACATGTTTAAGTTTCGACTGCAAAACGCTATATTGCATGGTTATGGAAAATGCAATTTAGCCGAACTTTTTCGACTGTGTTCAGTTGCATCTTGTATGCTATAAGATCGCGTTTTGCATCGTATTCAAATTTTTCAAGATAATTTTGGAATTTGGACCTGCTCTAGCTCTCTTGCCCAAGCTTTTACTTAATTCAAAAACCAAATCCAAAATCATATTATATTGAGCCCCTGTGAATGATCATTTATTTTTCAGTTTTACATTTTTTTTAAAAGAAAATGTTGATTGTTGATTGTTTTAAAATGCATGAGTGCAGGATGTCATAAAATTCTGGATCGACAAAGGAGTCAAGGGATTCCGCTTTGACGCAGTTCCCTGGTTAGTTGAGGATCACCTGTGGAGGAACGAGCCTCCGTGGAATAATGAATACACTCAGAATAGGCCTGAGAATTATGATGTGATCAAAGAATTTCGCGCATTCTTAGACGAGGAAGATAAGAAACGCAGCATCGACCTGTGAGTAGCCACACGATTTAATTGGGTTGAATATTCTACCTTAATCTTCATCTTCCTGCGCACTTATGTAACATAAATTTTCGGCCCCAATGGGTCGGTTGCACACGTCGGCTAGAGCGTTTTAAAGTATCAATTCGTACGTAAAAAGCCGTAAAAATGACAATGGCAGCATCAGAAAACACCAAAATTCATTAATAAACTCACAAATTGCTTAAAACACTAGACACTATTCACCCCTGTATCTGTCCACCACGTGCACTATATTTCACGAGATTAGCGCGGCACATTCAAATAATCACGGCCGACAGTCATCACAGCTGACTTCATAAACAAATAAACAGTAAACACTGACGGTGTCTGTTCGAATTTCTTACGTCTCAATATCCTCAATTCCTCACAAAAGGTTGTGGAAGGTACGGAAACCGTCATTTGTGTCGAAAACTTATCAAACTGAAACAATAACACACAGGAGTTCCGAGGATGATGATTCAAGTTGGAATCACACTTGGAACTCCTGTGTGTTATTGTTTCATTTTGACAGGTTTTCGACACAAATATCGGTTCTCGTACCTTCCACAACCTTTTGTGAGGAATTGAGGATATTGAGACGTAAGAAATTCGAACAGACACCGTCAGTGTTTACTGTTTATTTGTTTATGAAGTCAGCTGTGATGACAGTCAGCCGTGATTTTTTGAATGTGCCGCGCTAATCTCGCGAAATATCGTGCACGTGGTGGAAAGATACAGGGGTGAATAGTGTCTAGTGTTTTTAGCAATTTGTGAGTTTATTAATGAATTTTGGTGTTTTCTGATGCTGCCATTGTCATTTTTACGGCTTTTTACATACGAATTGATACTTTAAAACGCTGTAGCCGAAGTGTGCAACAGACCCATTTCAAGTATCTCTATTTCCAATAATTATTTTTCTTCTCCTTAGGAACTCATAGAAACATTATTATAAATTCCTATTCTAAAAAGGTATAAAAGTAGGACTGTTTAAGAAGAAAAATAAATACATATATAGCTAGCGATTGCTTTAAAAAAACAAAAACAAAAACAACAAAAAAAAGAATTTTTACGAGGAAATTACGAGTTTTAATTCTTGAATCTGCATGGTCAAGAGTAATTTTTTGTGATGAGAGTTTGAGAGATCTCATTATAAGGGATTTCCCTTTAATTTTCATGGGAACAATTTATCACATGTGGTTTTAAAGAATTTTTCACCGTAACATAACTCATATAGGTCTAGACACTAGAGCTAATTTTGAGTTAAAATACATGGCCAAAACACGGAGAAAACCTCTCATATGTCATCCTATTAAAGGGAAAAGTCAAAAAGTCTCAAGGTGTAACATTATAGGAGGTATTCCACTTTATTCTTCAAAAAACGGGCTCTTAGTTTGCAATCCAGTCATCAAAAGTAGGTACTGGAGAAAGAAAAAAAAATCCATCGACTTTGTAAGTTGTAACCTAATTTTATGGCTCCAGTAAATATTCCGAAACTTTTTTAGGTTGAAAAATTCACTGTATGTATTTCGATCCGTCAAATACACGTATATTGTGGTAGAGATGATGATTTCCTGACGAGTCATTTCAGTGTCAACTGCTTACCCGTGAAAATGACCTTCTAAGACATCAGTGTTTCCAAACGTGGACAGAACTTTCCACACGAGAACCAAAACTAGCTACGCTCCCCACATGCTGGCAATGGTGGGCTCGTGCAATTTGGCAATCATGCATTATTTATTCCATTTAAACTTGTGTCTAAAAATCGATTCTTGAAAAAGTCTCCATGAGAATCGATTGTTTTACATGTATTTCAATGGGAAAAGTGCACTGTTGCCAAATTTCACGAGCCACCACTGGCGAGGGCAGTTTTCTATGACTTGGACCTGGAACCTCGACTGAAAGACGATCATCTTGACCACGCCACGAAAATTAGTTTCCATAAGTGAACGAAGCAACTGACTAGATTTTGCCGTTTATGGAATCATACATGTGTACGTTGTCATTTGGTACGCTGTTCTTGATTGTAGAGACGAGTATTGGTCATTTTAAGTGTGCGCATATCGTTACTTTTGCGTGGTTTCACATTGATTTCAGAGCTCAAAACCACGCAAACCATATTTTCAGTTTAAACGTTTTCATACATTATTATATTATATTTGACTTTTTTTCTAGATTCATGACGACCGAAGCCTATTGCACTCCTGAGCAAACAATGCGCTACTATGGCGATGCAGACAAGCCCGGAGCTCATTTCCCTTTCAACTTCTTGCTTTTGACCTCATTCGATAGTGAATCAACTGCTGCCGCTCTCAATGATATGATCATGAACTACTTGAAGCCTCTGACTGCTTTTCAATTTCCTAACTGGGTGGTAAGTCTCTTTATAGGATATGGGCTTAGCTAGTAATTTATTGTGAAGTGGGGAGGGGTCATAGACCCATGTAAAAAATTTCTAGCTAAATGTTGCAATTTATGGCAACAACGTTGCAATAAAATGGCAATTTTTTTTAATAACATATATGGACAATTCTCTACCCTCAAGTTGCAATAAAATGTCAACTTTTGACTTATATACACGTAAGCATAGGTGGAAGTGACATATAGGCAAAAATTAGGGCAAGAGACTTATCCGACCAGAGCTGCCGATTTGCGTAGATTTAATGATATTTTTAGATTCACCGATGATTCCACCGGTTGAGAAAAGATTACATAGTTCAATTCAGTGTATGACTGTAATGTACGAAATTACTCTGATCTGTAATATCTTTTCTCGATCGGTGGAAACATCGTTAATTAATTAAAATATACCGGTTGAGAAAAGATAAAAAACGCTAGTTTTTTGTGCATTACTGTCATACACTAAACCAAACTCTGTAATCTTTTCTCAACCGGTGGAATCTTCGGTGAATTTCAAAAAGTCATTAAATCTACGCAAATCGGCAGCTCTGTATTCGACAGTCGAGTAGAAAGAAAGGCCAGCTCCAAAAATTATCAATTTTTTTGCCATTTTGTTGCAACTTTTACGCCTTATATTTGCAACTTTATGGTCAAATGGAAAAATTGCCAAAATTTGATGACTATTTTGCGATAAAGTGCTATCCACGCAACATGGGGGGGGGGGCGTTTTTTGTGATATAATTACAATGAGGACACTCCCAATAAGTGAGAGGTGGGAGGTACTTCGGTGTCCCTTTCTCGGAAAATGTAGGAATTCCATGCGTTGGTTCTGATAGACGCAATTGAACACGCAATGAGAATCTATTTCTGGCTAGAGTGGCGCGAAGGTGGCGAATAATGAAATGGCACCACCGAATGGAAATTTTCTTACATATGTGAGCTGATCGGAGAATTCATAGTTAAACTGTTCGACAAGACTAAATACAAGTGACACTATTGGGCGAGAGGCCGATTCGGAGCAAAAGTAGTTCGAAAACCATTGCTCAGTAGGTTTTACTTATCGAGCGACTGAACAATGGTTTTCGAAAGACATCGTCCTCAAATCGGTCTCGTAATCATTCCTGTCACTTGTATTTAACTTTATAGATCTATTCAATTATGAAGTTCCCGACCAGTCCCCTGAACGGAAATTTCCTTTGGCAAGGCAATACTTTTTCAATGCCAAATATTCTGATCAAAATATCCAGAAATTATTTTTGCAATTACAAGAAATTATAGCAAATGGTTTTGCATCGCAATGTAAACCAGCATATCCGTCATAGTTTCAACGCGGGATGGTTCAATTTTCTATTCAAAAGTAAAGAAAGCACGGGTAGTTTGTTTATACCTCTTATTTTTCAACCTTAAATCAAGCATTTGTAATTAGTTGAACAGGAACTGGTTTTGAATGAAAGTGTAAGTGCTTTAGAGAGGCTATCTGAACACACAGGTTTAATCTATACTACCTTCTTGGGTGAGAGATTGTTCCTTTTTTCTGTCATATGTGCTTAGTCCTGTATCACGCAAATCCTTCTAAAAGAAATAATGATGTAATAGTGATGTCAAAATCTGGACCCAGAATGCGACCTCAAAACACTTAATTGCACCTTCAAATCAAACCAATCTCAAATAAATGTCACCCACTTTTTAATTTAATGTAAAAACAAACCGAGCCCGTGTAAGAGATCTTGAGAGACTTGAGATCTTCATCATGGCTGCCCTCCGAGCCCTCCGTGCATGATGTCTAAAATTATTTTTCACAAGGCCCCTATAGGTCAGTTGCACTGTTAACAGAATCGACTTTTGACGCTTGATTCTTATAGATTATGCCGAGAAAATAACAATGAGTTTTGTTCCATCGAAATCCCTTCAGAAATAACCGAGATATATATCCATTTGAAAATGACGACATTATTGCGTCATTTCGTCGTCAAGTTTGGACCGACTTGCATGTTTGCACTACAGCTACGCAGACCTGTGCAGTGCCGCCAACCACTTTGCTCACGGAAGCTCGCCGCCGTATTTCATTTCATTGTTTATGTTCGTAGTTGTTGCTGTGTCGTGTCCGTGGCTGTAGTGTTATCAGCGTGTGTTTTATTATTGTTTATTATTTTTTCACAGTAAATTGACGGATTTTAAAGTTAAATAGTTTGAAATTTCTTTGGCAATCGTTGTTCTTTTTAAAATGACTCATCACTGCGCGCTTGGTGGAAAGATACACGGGTGGCGGACAATGGCGGAAAACGACGAAATGACGCAATAATGTCGTCATTTTCAAATGGATATATCTCGCTTATTTCTGAACAGATTTCGATGGAACAAAACTCATTATTTTCCCGGCATACTTTATAAGAAGCAAGCGTCAAAAGTCGATTCTGTTGACAGTGCAACTGACCTATACGATGGTTATAGCTCGTTGATTGAAGTGCACAAAGGAAGGGGCACACAATGGGGCTCTTGCAAACTTTTGCTGTATACGGAATTGAAAAGTCGATTCTAGCATATTAACCAATAAAAATGACGATGCGTACACTGAAAATTCACGAATTCACTCTTAGAATCGGGCAAAATGGCGGTTCAATGCAGGTATCATGGGAGATTCCTATCTAATTTGAGACATATCTCTGTGTTTTCGTAGAGAAAGCGACAAATTAGACAGGCATATCCCATGATACCTACCTGCGTTGAAGCGCCATTATGATCATGCCGTTAGAGTATTTTTGTGAGTTTAATGCTGAATTTTAGACTTTTGTAGTGTGCTTTTCGTGACTTTCGCTGGTTTTTACATCAGATTGTACTATTCATTTCCTTATAGCAAAAGTTTGCAAGAGCCTCATTATTTAGCAAATCTGCCAGCCGATCATTTACTTTATCGCTAAGCCGATCGTGAAAACTGCAGTCTACCATTGATGCTATTGGTCGAAAATTGTAAAACTATAGGCCGTTGCTATGGTGACCATCGTTATAGTGTCCGTTTTTTAAGGGTTACTCTTGAATAGACTTTATAAAACGAGACTCTTAACGATGATTACCATAGCAACAGCCAAGTTTTACAATTTTCGACCAATAGAGGGTTTTAGTAATGGCGACTGCCGGTGATGAGCGTTCCAAACAAAGCCAGTTTGTCTCTCTCGCTCTCACGTGACCCCCGTGTACTGCCATCTCACTCTAATTTCAAAAATCGTATATGGAGACTTATTCTGTGAAATTTTATGGCAGAAATGAATTTCTCGAGGCATTTTAATGCGATTTTGATAATAATATGTCGTAAAACAAGGCCCTGTATACAAATTTCGATACTAGAAAGAGATGGATATACATGGGGGTCACGGGAGAGTGAGTGAGATAGTTTGGAACGCTACGCAAGTTTTATCACAACCGATTGCGACCGATGAGTGCATTGTTGTGGTTGTTGGCTAACCGTTGACTTCGCACTAAAACCGTCTATAGCTTCACTCGTAGACAGTTTTAACGATCGGTTCAACGATAAAGTAAATGATCGGCCCGCTGTTGTGTGTTGACTGTTGTGCCATGGATTTTGTTCGTAGTCTGGCAATCACGATCTCGACCGGATTCCGACTCGTATGGGAGCATCGACAGCTTCTGAGATCGTCCTCACCCTGAGTCTCCTTCTCCCGGGAACGGCCACAATTTACGCCGGTGACGAGATTGGCATGGAAAGTGACCCAAACCTGTCGCCTAAAGATTGTCCTCCAATCGTGGCCGATGACTTCCGCACGCCGTTCCGGACACCATTCCAATGGTCACCCGCCAAAAATGCCGGTTAAAATTGTTTACAGCTCTTAACTCTTTTCCTACCGCAGGTCAAGGTTATACCAGCGCACTATGGTCTGAGATTGTTAGAAAGTGGCCAAATATCAAAGAGACGATTTTTCATTAACTTATCATTTATAAACTTTCAATACCAATTTTGATCACAGAGAACACTTTAAGCAAGTGATTTTAACCTAAAAATGTCACTGAAAAAGTTTACCTTTAGCTTAACAGGTCAAAAACAATAATTTTAAAGGCAATTTGTTCACTGAATTTGGACCACTTTTTTACGATCTGAGACCATAGTGCAGCGGGCCGATCATTGAGAAAAATGTGGCAGTTAATTCAACAGGACGTCGTGTTAATACTTACTTAACCGGAATTCCTGTTGTTTCAACAGGAAATACTTTTATTTCAACAGGAATTCCTGTTATTTCAACAGAAATTCTAATTACTTGATCGGAATACCTGTTGAAGTAACAGGAATTCCTGTTGAAATAACAGGAATTTCTTGTTAAAATAACAGGAATTCCGGTTAAGTAAGTATTAATAAGACATCCGGTTGCGGCAACAGGAAATTTTTCTCAGTGTTTACTTTATCGTTAAACCGATCGTTGAGACTGTGTGTGAGTGATGCTATTGGTCGAAAATTGCAAAACTTGGCTGTTGCTATGGTAACCATCGTTAAGAGTCTCGTTTTATAAAGGCTATTCATGAGTAACCTTTAAAAAACGGACACTATAACGATGGTTACCATAGCAACGGCTAAGTTTTACAATATGCGACCAATAGCATCACTCGTAGACAGTCTTAACGATCGGTTTATCGATGAAGTAAATGGTCGGCCCGCAGGGACCAATAGATGTTCGGTACCGACGGTCCTGCTCCTAGATGATTGGTGAGAACGTACGGCCATTTAAAACCACTCGCAAACGCTCACCATCCAATGTCTTTCGGGGACCGTCGGTATGTAGTTTCAAAACATACATAGGAAATTTATTTTCTAATGGCATCTATATTTCCCCAACATATCAACCAAAATTTTAATTCAATTATGGGGAGCAATTGAGGCGAGCAGCGCTGCTACGGGCGTCACTAATTATTGAGAGTGACGTCTATAGACTGTTTTTCATCAAATGCTCCTAAATGGAACTGGATTTGTTTTTGTCAATATTTCGAAGAAACATAGATGCCACCAGACGGCACCAGACACTAACTTCCGAATTGGTTTCACATTTATTTTAAAATTATTAAATTGGTTTCATTGTATGTGAAGTTAACATTAGAATTATGACATCTTTAACAAGAAAAATGGCGGCGCACAAGTAACGTTTGTTTTAATCAGTGGCGAGGCGTGTAATTTGGCAACGTTTCTTTCTTCCCCCTTTAAACACATTAGAAAAGTCGAAACATCTGGTCATCGCCGATGACCGAAGCATTCGATTCTTTCAGTGAGTTTAAATGGAGAAAGTACATCGTTGTCAAATTTCGCGCCTCGCTTCTGTTGTTTTTACTATATTCTGGTGCGGTTTACCGTACTTCATGGCAGCCGTCCAAATCTCCTATGCGTATGAGTTTTTCGATCGGATTTTTTTTTCCGTGCAGTACATCTGATTGCAGTGCATTTATACCACGTAATCCCACTTGGCAGTCAATTGAGCCGTCGCAAACTTTTTCTCCACACGAAAGGAGTGTTGGCTGCTCTGTTGAAAGTAAAACTATAGTTTCAATCAGTGGCGTCGCGTGCAATCTGGCAACGATGTATTTCGTCCATTTGAATCCATGAAAAATATCGATTCGAGGGAGAGCACTGAGCATTCCCAATATTTAGACCTTTTAAATGTGTTTAAATGAACTAAACACAGAATTGCCAGATCGCACGCGACGCCACTGGTTTCAATACTTTCCACATTATCAGTCAAAAAGTTTCCGTTCAACACATCAGAACTACATATAAGTACAAGCAGAACCATAAGTCCTGCGTCGACGATTCGATGCAACCCGCATTACACGTACACTTAACACTCTCTTATCTTTCTTTTCTTTTGTTCTCTAAAGACCGAACGAGGTTTGGGCTACTTGTAGTGCGGGTTGCGTCGAATCGTCGACGCAGGACTAATGGCTCTGCTTGTACCAAACTCGCTATTCTGCTAGGCTTATCTAAAGATGTTCTGTTTTGATTCAGGCTTCACCACAGCCAATAGACCATGGATTCCAGTCAACCCTGAACATTACCGCGTGAACGTAGAAACGCAGACAAAAAGCTCCGGCGTGACTTTCTTGAAAAATTTTAAGACTCTGATCAGCCTCAAAAGAGAGCCTGCGTTCATGGAAGGAGACCTCAAAACTTATGTGCTTGATGAATTTGTTCTAGCGTTCTCTAGGTTCGTGAGAAAGCATATATTTCATTATTATGTTCGGAGGAAAATCCGAGGCTCGGGACATTCCAAGGAACAACATCTATGCCATCAGAATACATCGAGTCTCTGAGCTCAGTAAACGCTCAAATAGTTTCATGAAACGTTAGAGCAATCATTTAACCGCACAAACAACACATGGGCGTCATTTAGGGGGGGCTGAGGGGGCATTTGCCCCCCCCCCCCAAGGATTTGAAGTTAGGCTTAAAAACTGGCACGAATTATATTGATGAGCAAAAAAAAAAAAAAAAAAAAATCATCCGATTTTAGCCCCCAAAAGACGGCTCTTTGGCTCTAAAATTATGTTGATGAGCAAAAAGAAAAAAAAGGTCATAAGATATTTTGCCCCCCCCCCCCCCCCCCTCAAGCCGAACTTGAAATGACGCCCCTGAAACAACAAGTAATGAACTATTGCGCGTTGAAACCGAAAAACTTCCATCGGTGTTTGTCAACAGAAGATGTTGTTTGATGGCCTGTTGTTGGATGGTTTGATTCAAACAAATCTTTAAAATAATTTCATCCAAAACCAGTTCTATCATCAATTTATCAACAGTCCAAAAACGACAGATTTATTTTATTTCGTGACTTGATGAATTTTTGAATTCTGAAACAGGCATGTTGTCTTACCTACCTGTTTGAGCATGTTCTTATGGAGGCATAGAGGTGATGAGTTTTTCCGGTCTCACCACGTTGCTCGAAACTCTGAAAGCTCACCAGTGTATTCTGATTGGCCAGAAGAGTTTGGTGGTCATATCAAATTGTTTGTAGGCAATCCCGAAGAGTGCTGAAGACGAATACACAGTTTTGCCAGATCTACAACTTTTTTTCGTATATTTTCTACTTAAAACAGTGAAAATGGTGAAGATTTTAATCTTAATCAGTGGCAATAATAGACGAATAGTCCAAATGTTTATGATAATTGCTGTAGTTTCTTACCGGTGTTCATACATCAAAGGGATTAATCCCAGTGGGATCTGGAGTTGGTCCTGCTTTTTGAATGATTTTTTAAAGAAAATGTTGCGATGGTAGGATTGAAACTTGAAAGGTTGAGAGGGAGGCGGGGTCCTTTCAATGGGTCTGTTCCAAACTTTTGCTACAACAATTAAGACTGTTTACTCTGATGTAAAATCACCTGAAAATTCCATTGGTGGCATCAGAAAGTCATAAACTGCAATAATAAACTCACAAGATGCGTTTAATGAAATCCAAGATGGCGGAGAAATATCGAGCAATTTGTATGCATGCACCACGAACATCCAAGGATAGCCCAAGGTTATAGATTAAAGAGGTATGCTCATCTGACTTCGCGCCACAAATTCAGTAGCGCTCAGTTCAAAATCACTGCAGGCAAGATGGCCAACAGCAGAAAACGTATACCCTTTGCAGAAAACATTGGGCTGCCCTCAGCAGGAAAGCAGAAAACAACCCAATGTTACCTGCAAAGAGAATACGTTTTCTGCTTTTGTCGGCCATCTTGCCTGCAGTGATTTTGAACTGCGCGCTACTGAATTTGTGGCGCGAAGTCAGATGAGCACACCTCTTTAATCTATAACCTTGAGGATAGCCAACCTCGCAATATCGAACACAATCAATTACAACGTAAACAAACACATAACCTCTACCTCCAATAATGAGGTTGTCAAAGTTGGCCATCCTTCGATGTTCACGGTGCATCCATCTTGGGTTTCATTAAACGTCCTTGTGAGCCTTGTGAGTGCATTTTATGACTTTCTGATGTCATAAATGTACTTTTCAGGCGATTTTACATTAAATTATACACTCTTAATCGTCGTAGCAAAAGTTTGCGACAGACCCATTTTCATGTTTTCATAACGGCGCTATTTGTATTCGTTTTGTACCTACGGCGAAGAGTGTTATACAATTATACATCACGCATGACAACAGGTGCTGCTGGGGTCACGGTTTTAAAATATTTGCAAATTTGAAAAAAAAAAAAAAAAAAAAAAAAAAAAAAAAAAAAAAAAAAAAAATAGGATTGAAGGAACAAAACGTCATCGTTTTCAAAATCTTTAAATTCTTCAAAATAATTCTTCATTCTGACTGTGTTGAATGCTTTGTTTTACAGGCGGCACGAAAACTCAATTTATGTTGTCTTGATAAACTTGAGTAAAACATTCAGCAAACCACTCGACCTATCGAAAGAAATCCCCGTCATCAGTAACGCAAAAATTACAGATGTCCCTTTAGTAAGCGTCAATTTAGCCGAGAACTGCGTCGAAAGGTGAGAAAAGGAAAATTCAAACTCTTCCGCACATTCTCAACTAAAATTCAATTATTTTTGTAATCTTTAAGAATCGTGTTGATAGTTTTTATGATGGACAAAGACAAACTATCATCATTCGTGAATAAAAAGTCGAAGAAATCTGGAGCTGGAGAAATACGATTGCTCCTTTATTCTTCTGTTATTCTCATAATTTTTCCCACTTCTTTATACACAATCTTTCCCTCAAATCGCATGCTCCTCACACGTAGGGTGAGTTAAAAAAATGGCAACCCCTGAACCACGTAGAAATGATGAATAAAATATCATATTCGTAGCGTGCTGATTATCTGCGAGTCTCCATGTGTTATCTAATAACTTGAATATTATTGAATTATTGATTTCATACGAGATCGTAATTAAACGAAACAACATAACAAACAAAAAACTCACAATACGTGTACATACTTGCAAAGAATAAAACGCCACTGAAATGAGAAACACGAATGTTAAAAATAATTGTTAATAATTTATTAATTGAATTATTTTTAGCATTAGTTTTTCCTATTTTTGTATTGTATTTTTCTTCTGTGATTAAACTGAACTTGGACACCTAATTTTTTCTGAAAAAATATACTCCAAAAACGCAAAAAATTGGCAAACCACCTTATGACTCCAGCTGGTCTACACATGTACTTTAATTAAATATATAATAAACTCAACCAGAATTCAAACTGTTTGCTTTTTTAGGCTCGCATGTGGAACGAAGTTGACAACCACTGGATTCACAATGCCACCCAAATCTGTGATGGTTTCATCGTTCTCGATGACGTAAGAACTCTTTTAAATTACTTCATCGTTTGTTTCTTATCATCTACTGAGAATCAGATATTTATCCGCAGCCTTATATTTTCGTACATAGCTTTAGTTAACTACTTATTCAATTCGATAACTATTCTGTAGACTCTATTTGAAATTGACGATTTTTGGTTGGATTTTAACCAAACTAACCGTAAAATATATTGAATGTTTAAAGTTGGAGCTGGATCTTCCTCCTGAAGCGTTGAAAACTGTTTATGTTGCCAAACAAAAGTGTATAATCTGAATCTGATGACTGGAGAGGAAAAATGTAAAAGACGATTACTGTCCACAATGGCAAAAAAATATCGTACTATTTAATTTATTAACTTGCAAAAAATTGAGTTCACCCTGTTGGAAAAAAAAAAAAACATATTGTAACTCCGTTGTGTTAGTCACTGGTACGGCGAACCAACTTTAGTCATCTTAGGAGAGTGCAGGACTGACCGCAGGTGTCTCAATAAAATTAGTGTTCCGCCTTATGAAATTTTGCTGCCGCCCTCAAATCTGCAAGAAGTTAAAGTTACACGCAAAGCTAAATGAAAATCTCGCTGTCAATAATGATACGATTTGGCTTTGAATTTGTGTAAAATTGTCACTATGAGTGGTTCTTATTTTGGAATTTCTGGATTCTGGAAACATAATATACGTCATTGACAAAAATTAAGATCATCAACGATTAAGTTGCTGTGTAATAACTAATATCCATGATTAAATTACTGCTTGATCGAGACAGATTTCTTGGTTCTTGGAAAGAAATGTCGACTCTATGAATAACGTTGAAGCTAAGATCAATCAATTTTTATTTCCGGAGAAATCAATGTTTCGATCCTCCTGTTTGACGGTAAGCATCACCGCGCTCGCCATGCAACCATCGCATCAAGAAACAGGAAACATCGGAAGAAACTGAAAGACGAAACATTTCATCCGCGTGTGAGGCATTAAGGTCGATTTTTCCCAACTAATATTTATATCCCCCCTTTAAATTCGCAGCTCTACAAAACTTTAAACCAATGTTTTGGTGTAGTTGAATTGAAATAATATTGCAATAACAGATTCCATCGTTGACGATTCGTTCTTTATGTAAATAAAAATACAAGAAAGTTGCAACGCTCACTGTTCTATATTGGGATCTGTTTAGAGTATTAACCGATGTACATGTATATAGCCTCCATTTGCAGCAAACGCTGTTTTATGACGTCAATCTTTGCCAAATTTTACACCCCATTCCTTTGGCACCACGCATGCCCTGATGCACCCAGTGATGATGCGTAAAAGTAGGTATAGGTAGCAGTTGGTACCTAACTTTCTTTTAAAGCATTCCTGAATACGTCGCTTCGTGTATAAAAACGGGGTGTAAAAGGCAAAACTATTGACGTGTTCAAACAGCTTTTTAAAACGGATATTTCTCCCTTTGTACCGAACATATATAGCGATGGAATTGCTTATCGTAATTGTCTTGGCAATTTTTATGAAAATTACTATCCGTCAAAATTGGAATTGGTTGATAATAAAAATGACCCGCAGTAATTAAATATACGTCTGTAAATAAATATTCAATTGTTTCAGATAATTTCAATGAAATCCCGCAATAAGCAGCTACAGACAAATCATTTTCGTTGACCTCGATGCTGATTATAAAGAATCTCTTGGGAACCTACTTTAAGCCACTCTGAGAAAACTGCTTGAATACGCTACTAATAAGCTAAACAAAAAACAAAAACTGTCTATGTCTGTACATTCATTAGGAATGTCTACTAATTGTAATTGTAATATTAGAAAATTAAATAAATAAATAGATAAATTTTAAAATTGAATTGTGACTCTTTTTTTGTACAATATGTCTCAATTTTTTCTTCGCGGGTCTAGGATTCAATGTCTGGAAAGCATTGCATTTTAGTTTGATCTTGGAAAAAATCCTTGCTAGCGGTAAAATAATTTCAAAACATTTTGTTTGGATACATAATGGCAAGTATGCATTTCCACATTTTCGCTTGCTTTGACTTATCGTTGGCGCGTAGAGGTGGCTTGTGCGATTTGGCAACTATGTTTTTATGCCATTTGAACATAAAAAAAATTATCGACTTCTGAGGGATTCACCGAATCTCCTGAAGATCGATTATTTTACTTTAGGTCTGAATGGAGAGAACCCGTGTTACCACATCGCACGAGCCGCCGCTGTCGGCATATAATGCATGCAAATTTACTGTGATGCTTTGCACGCGAGTAGCATGCTATGTTCTCAATTTTTCTAGTCACGAAATTTATTTTTAGGGCTCGCAACCTTTACACGCATTCGAATTCCCAGAATTTTGGGTCAAATATAACTTGTAAAGAGCAGAAGCAGACTGATTACAAAATTCGGACCGGGACATACACTTTGAACCGGCCGAGGGGGGGGAGTTTAAAACACCCCCCCCCCCACCCGAGGAATAGAAATGAGCCCCCTCCTCTCATAAATACTATGATGAATTTACAGTCAAAAGTGCCGTCGTTCTTAACCATATTGTTTTGAAAGAGATAAATTTCATCGCAGTTGATGCCCTGAACTTCTGCATTTCTGCAGGTTTCGTACAATTCGTACGCGACTGTACCGTTTTGTCCATCATAAGAAATGAAGGTGCATCCATAAAAGATGAAAGACACGGTTTCCGTCGCGTCGGTCATTGACTCGGATAGCATTACTTGTGTGCTGCGGAGAGTAGTTAACTATTCGTACGTAACTGTACCGTTTTAGTCTACCTACAGAATTGAAGGCGCGCGCATGAAAGAAAGGCACGGTTTCACGATCGAATTGTGGAGTCTTCCGGGAGGAGTATTTTAATCGGATATCTGGAGCTATGCGCCGACTTCATATAGTGGTCATCTTATGTCACCTTTTTATATTTTTCCCATTTCTGATTAGATCGCATGACACACGACCAGGGATCTAATAAAGTTGGTCTGTTCCGTGAGGTTGGCCATCTTTCTCTCTATTTCTCCATTTTTTATTAGTAATTGTCCCTCTCATTTCTTACCTCTGTTTCCTTCCTCCCTTTATTTCCCTGTTATTCCTTTCACGGCCCGGCCGACTCAAATTGGACCGCAACCCAACCGGGAAACGTCCGGGCGGTGGGGCAGTCCGCCTCTGGTTTTCCGTTCCTTCTAAAGTTAGAAAGTTGGAAAAGTTAGTCAATTTTGATCCGAACTGAAAAAATAATTCTATTTTTTCAGGTCAAAATTGACAAAATTCACGATTCTTAAGGGGTTGAAAGCTCAGTCATACGATCAAAATTGCAACAAAGAAAAACCACAAAGAGAAAAACGAGACAACTTAAGGTCTTTGTTGAGCATACTAAAGCTTTGGTAAAGTGCAGCTAAAAATCTTTTGCTAGGTCATTTTTTTACAATGTATATAGGTTCGGTTTGTGTTTTTTCTGCGTGACTAAATCCACGCTTGTGCAGTTAAAAATATAACAGCAATATAATAGCTTCTGGAATCACATAAATAACCGATATTTTAATACTTAAAAAAAAAACAAAAAACAAAAAACAAAAAACAAAAAAACAAAAAACACTTTCTCTTCTGATGTTGTGGCTCAGCAAACCGATGTGATTACAAAACGTTGGCTTAAAGCAACTAATTAGGTGTTGCCGAAAAATGAACGTCCATTGTGACAATAGCTTTGCACCAGGTGTCCCACAACACCTGTCCACCGTTTTCCCCTCGAAAGCGGCTGGAAGTTATAATCTGAAGCTGAAAAGTAACATAGGGAATCGACCCTCAAGAAATTAAAAAAAAAAAAAATTGTCCATTATTAACAAACACGTCCAACAACCAAAACTGTCCCATTTTACCAAAAATATGTCCAAAAACCAGAAGTTTCCAATTAAAAACGGTGAAGTATGAGAGACGTACAAAAATACAAGAAGTATGCAGCATCAAAAATGGCCGAGCTATGGAAGACATTTTTTGCATTAATTCCATTAGTAAAATTACTTGTTGGTTCATATAGAAGAGCCGCCGCGCCGCGCCGCCCTGTCGAACGAGTCAATGGAATAGTGTTGCCAGATTGGGGTGAAAAAGTCGTACGCTTTACATTGATTTAAATGGGGAACGATACGGATTTTTACCCTCGATCTGGCAACACTTCAATGGAAGGAGTCGGACATGAAATATGTATGACGAAAAATGCGGTTATAGGACATTTCGTCAACGACTTTTCGTCCGGATACAAATTCGTCTAGGCGTTTAAAGCTGGGCCCACACTATACCGTCTCCGTCACCGTCTCCGTCACCGTCCCGGGACGGTGACGGAGACGGAGACGGTGGTGCAGCGCACACTATACCGTCCGCGCTTTTTCTGCCCGCCGCCGCGCCACGCCAGAGAAGTTCTTGCTCTTCAGTTTTCAGTGTCTTCCTTGCGGTTGTCGGAGGAATAATTATTTTGGTTTTAATTTTAACATGAGTGAATCAAGCAGTCATGAAGAAATGTTAGTTCTTGCTGCCCTCCTGGAGGAGGAGGAGGAGGACGAAGGGGTAGATCGACGGTTCTGGGTTCACCCCAGGGGTGCCCAACCCCCCCTAGGTACCGTACGAGCCACCCCCCTAATCATGAGGATTGAAACCCCCCCCCCCCCCCCCGGGAAGGTTCGAGGTGAATCCCTCCGGAGAATGGGGGACGGGGGTCCTCCCCCCGCGGCAAATGTTTGAAAATTTGACCATCTACAATTCGTTTTGGAGCATATTTAAGTGGAGATGGGGTATTAGGAGCATGGGGTACCCTGAGAGAGAAGGGGGGCTCGTGGGACCTTTCCCGGAAAATTTTTGGGATTTTGACATTTTAGAAAACCACTTTGGAGTCTCGAAAAAATGAATTTCTTACTGTGCACCCATGGAAATTTCTTGAAAAGTTGACCTTTCAGAGTTCGTTTTTGGGGCTTTTTACGTCGGGGGGGGGGGGGGGGGCTACGCATTTCCGGGAAAAAATTGATGGGGGGTTGATAGAGAGAGGAAGAGGTTTGAGGGGGGTGTAAGTTTGAGATGAGAAATGGATTGGGGGGAGGTATAGATCAGGTTGAGGAGAAAGTTTTGGGAGGGGGTAATGTGGATAGAAAAGGTGGACTTGGGGGGGGGTGTATATTGGGAATGCGGATTTAAGGGGGGGGAGAGTATAGATGGTGGAAAATGGAATAGAAACTGAGAATTTGTGAAGCTAGTTATAAGAAAACGTTCATCAGTATTTATTTATAAATAAATACTGATTTTCTCAAAATAGGAAAAAAAAAATTCACCCCCCCCCCCCCCACAATTTCGAAGTATACGAGTTGATCGTATGATTTTCATTACGTGGGCACCCCTGGTTCACCCCATCCTAACGAGAAGAGAAAATCATTGCTAATTTCACGTTCTGTTTCCCGAACTTCGACAAGACGGGCAGAAATTCTATGAATATTTTAGAATGTCGTCGGAAAAGTTTGATAAGCTGGCTGATCTTGTGAGTCGGGACATTGAAAAAAACCATACAACATTTCGAAATGCCATTTCTCCAAAAGAACGGCTCGCTGTTACTTTGAAGTAAGCAAATAATGGATATAAATATGTAAAATAAATATTTTGAGCAATAAACACTAGATCTTTACACCCGAAAGTCACAGTAAACACTGAGGAGACGGTTCCGTCTTCCGTCACGGGTTGCTATTTTTTCAACGACACCGTCACCGTCACCGTCCCGTCCGTCCGCGCGACGGGACGGAACCGTGTAGTGTGCGCTTCTTCATTTGTTTCATTGGCGCGCAAGGCTTCCGTCTCCGTCACCGTCCCGGGATGGTGACGGAGACGGAGACGGTGGTGCAGCGCACACTATACCGTCCGCGCTTTTTCTGCCCGCCGCCGCACAGTGTTTTGAATCCGGCGCGGCGCGGACATTGGGCCAAAAATCGAAGTCGTGTTTTTAGAGTCAAAACATGACTAAATCTTCATTTTAGTATCCTGTGCACCCCATTTCACCATAATTTTGGCTTATAATTCGTTTTTTGATACTTTTTTAAACGCTCAAAATATCACTTTCGGCAGGTTCCGATTTTTTCTTAAACCATGCTCCGAATGTATGGGTGTTTTCTTTGTTCATATTCAAAATTTTGTAAAAATAAAATACACCATTTTATTCAGCGTACTTTCAGCTTTAAAATGAGGTATATGAAGTTAAACTTTTCTACTTTTACGACCTTGATAAGCTTGTTTAAAGAGTCGAGGAAAAATTTACGGTTTTTCAACTTTAGGCAGAGCTATAAAAAAAGCCTTAAATTGCCTTAAGAAACGGCTTTCAGGGAGTGATAGAGTAACATCCAGAGAACAACATATCCAAAAATTGGCTGCCATTTTTTGCGACTCTTGGAGAAATTGCAATTTTTGCAAGTCGACCTCCGTAAAATTAACTACGTTTTTCTCTCACCGCGCAAGCAACTGTCTCACGTCTAGGCCGAGCGGCAGAAGCTGCTTATGTGTTGGACACGCACCGTTACTCACTACTCATTCTGGCTGGTTGTGTGGCTAACGTTTTTGCCTTGCACGCATTAAACCGGGGTTCGAACCCCAACCTCTGTCATTTTTTTTCCGGCTTGCTTACATGTTTTGTTTAAATTTCCCTTTCCCTTCCATCGTAGATACTTTTTTCCACTATTTTCATTGCCTACAGATGATGGCAACTTTTCATAATAGAAATATAAACGTAGTAAAAACCTAAATTTTCGAATTATTCTTGATGAGGCATTTAATGTTCCAAATTTTATCTCATTTTCACTGACCTGAGCGCTTACAAGCGCTTTTGCAGAGCTATTACTGATAGAAAGAGTCTGTTCTGGGGGAGGGAGGGGGGCTCTATTTCGTGCGTTTATAATGGAAGAAATTATAAAACCTTCATTCTCGGATCTGTAAAATCATAAGTGTCGCAGTCGCGCGTAGCGTGCTATTTGGCAACATTGCAGTTTGTCCATTTAAACTCATTAAAAGATCGAAGTTTTGAGTATTCGGCGAACGCCTTTGCATTCGACCTTTTACATGGGTTTAAATGGACAAAATAAAACGTTGCCAATTTGCACGCTACGCCAATGAAGTGTAGCCGATGTCAAAGTCATCGATAAATCCGATCGATTACTGACAAAGAGAACATCAATATTACTCGATGCTTATTGTTTTTTGCTATTCCAGAACTTGTCTCTACATACGACCGTTTCGTAGGTCAATGACCGCGCCACAGATCGCCTTATCAATTTTGCACCTCGTTGATCGATCTGTAGAATCTTATCTGAAAGCTGCGGTGTCTGCTGATTCCATGATTAGCTATTAGGACTATTATTGTTTGTGATTTTTGCCAGGTATTATTATCTTTATTCATTATCATTCAAAATAAAGTATTCATAAAATAAGTAAGTTGAAACTTACTAAAAAAAAAAGAAAAAAAAAATCTTGAAAACTGACCATTTTGCGGCGGTAGAGCATTAATTCTATGTTTCCCATGGTCAACCATAGAAAATAAGATAAATTTGTACGTTGTCATTGCCATATATGACATTTTTCCTGCTTTCTTTCACCTTTTTTAATTTTTGTCCAGGATTTACTTAAAAAATACCCACTGTGCGACAATTTCGACCCTTCCTATGAATTTCTCGTACCCAACTACGTAGGGTGGCATGGGTTTGATTATATTTTTAAGCGCTATGGTAAAGTTATAAGCCAATGTCCGCCGGTCCTCCTTTTCAAAACACTGTGCGCCGCGCCGCGCCAGAGAAGTTCTTGCTCTTCAGTTTTCAGTGTCTTCCTTGCGGTTGTCGGAGGAATAATTATTTTGGTTTTAATTTCAACATGAGTGAATCAAGTAGTCATGAAGAAATGTTAGTTCTTGCTGCCCTCCTGGAGGAGGAAGAGGAGGACGAAGGGGTAGATCGACGGTTCTGGGTTCACCCCAGGGGTGCCCAACCCCCATAGGTACCGTACAAGCTACCCCCTAATCATAATGATTGACCCCCCCCCCCCCTGGAAGGTTCGCGGTGAATCCCCCCGGAGAATGGGGCGACGGGGGTCCTCCCCCGGCAAATGTTTGAAAATGTAACCATCTACAATACATTTTGGAGCATATTTAAGTGGAGATGGGGTATTAGGAGCATGGGGTACCCTGACAGAGAAGGGGGGCTCGTGGGACCTTTCCCGGAAAATTGTTGGGATTTTGACATTTTAGAAAACCACTTTGGAGTCTCCAAGAAATGAATATCTTACTGTGCACGCATGGAAATTTTTTGAAAATTTGACCTTTCAGAATTCGTTTGTGGGTTTTTTACGTCGAGGGGGGGAGTACGCGTTTCCGGAAAAAAATTGATGGTGGGGGGGGGGGTGATAGAGAGAGGAAGAGGTTTTGAAACCTCGAGATAAGAAATGGATTGGGGGGGGAGGTATAGATCAGGTTGAGGAAAAAGTTTTGGGAGGGGGGAATGTGGATAGAAAAGATGGACTTGTGAGGATTTAAGGGGGGGGGGGGAGTATAGATGGTGGAAAATGAGATAGAAACTGAGAATTTGTGAAGCTAGTTATTAGAAAACGTTCATTATAAATAAATACTGATTTTCTCAAAATAGGGAAAAAAAAGATTCACCCCCCCCCACAATTTCGAAGTATACGAGTTGATCGTATGATTTTTATTACGTGGGCACCCCATCCTAACGAGAAGAGAAAATCATGGCGAATTTTACGTTCTGTTTCCCGAACTTCGACAAGACGGGCAGAAATTCTATGAATATTTTAGAATATCGTCGGAAAAGTTTGATGAGCTGGCTGATCTTGTGTCTTGTGAGTCGGGACATTGAAAAAAAAAAAAAAAAAAAAAACATACAACATTTCGGAATGCCATTGCTCCAAAAGAACGGCTCGATGTTACTTTGAAGTAAGTAAATAATGGATATAAATATGTAAAATAAATATTTTGAGCAATAAACACTAGATCTTTACACCCGAAAGTCACAATAAACACTGAGGAGACGGTTCCGTCTTCCGTCACGGGTTGCTATTTTTTCAACGACACCGTCACCGTCACCGTCCCGTCCGTCCGCGCGACGGGACGGAACCGTGTAGTGTGCGCTTCTTCATTTGTTTCAGTGGCGCGCAAGGCTTCCGTCTCCGTCACCGTCCCGGGACGGTGACGGAGACGGTGGACGGAGACGGTATAGTGTGGGCCCAGCTTTAACGTTCACGCATGTATGAAGGCAAGAAACGATTGGTCCATATGCGTTTAATTTTGGTCCATATGCTTGATTTTACTGAACATTTAAAATTTTTGACAACAGTTAAGAACATGTTTGAAAAATAATCATACTGCAAGGAAAAGAATTTATGGAAACATTGAAAATAAGAAAATGGAAGGTAGATGAAGGTGCTGCTATGGTAACTTAGTTTTCGTGTGGAGTATAATTCTTATCCTTACTGATGTCATTCTATTTTTTTCTTTATTTTTGTCCAAATTTTCTGTTGCCGAAATTTGTTTAACATGTCACAATTTTTGTAAAGCGCAGCTACCACTCATAAGGCTCCCAACGAATAATCGTGCGATTTTATCAAAAATTATACCAAAATTATGATGTTTCCCAATTTTTGCAATATTTCCTGTACGGAGTTGGTGTTTTTATTTGGACCAATAAACTTAGGACATTATTTACTAAGTGGACCAACATGTTGCTGCCGAAAAAACGCAGTGACGTAAACAGTTGGACGAAACATGCGCGCGGACAAAAAGTCGTTGACGAAATGTCCTGAAACCAAAAATGCATTTTTTTGTGTTTCAACGGTCACAAAATGCATTGTAAGGGGTGTTTCTTGTAGATTATTTTACGAGAAAATCAATGATCATAGTCAAACTTTTACGTTGCGTATTAGTAAAGATGTGCGGATTTAAAGTCTTCAAAGCATGTCCGGCCTTTTCCACTGACTCGCTCCACTGTGCGCAGCCGCGGCGCCGCTTGTCGTTGTAGCGCAACCGCACCAATATATCCAGGGCTGCCGTTTTGCGTATAATCAATGCTATTTTTCAATTCACCGATGATTCCACCAGTTGAGAAAAGATTACACAGTTCAACTCAGTGCATGACTATAATAAACTAAAATACTCGCATCTGTAATCTTTTCTCAACCGGTGGAGTCGTCGATGACTTTAAAAAACTTGCGGATATTTTAATTAATCAACGGGGTTTCCACCGATTCAGGAAAGATTATAGATCAGAGTATTTTCGTGCATTACAGTCATACACTGAACTGAACTGTGTAATCTTTTCTCAACCGGTGGAATCATCGGTGAATAGAAAAATAGCATTGATTATACGCAAAACGGCAGCCCTGAATATATCCTCTTGTTCTGTGTTGTGTTTTATCTATTAGTTCTGAATGGTGTGCACCGTACAAGAAATGTTGTTGAAAGTTACTTGTATCACTCCAAATATCAGGAGATGCGCGGTAAAAACTCTCCACATCGCCAATGCAATTGATGAAAATTTACTGAATTCATGAAAAAATATCATAGAGATTCGGAGCAATGGGGCTATTGGACACTTTTGCTATTAGCGATTTAATAGTCGATTCTGGTGTAAAAACCTCCAAAAATAATGATGACAGCACTAAAAACTTCCGAAATCCACTCATAAACTAAATAAACGCTTTTATTTCCGCAAGCGTACCTAATGGTGGCTGAGGGCAGTAATAACGGGAGATTCCTATCTTAATTTTGTCACTCTCTCTCAAGGTTATAGACTAAAGAGGTATGCTCATCTGACTTCGCGCCTCAAAGTCAGTAGCGCGAAGTTCAAAATCCAGATCCAAGATGGCCGACAAAAGCAGAAAACATTGTATACTCTTTCCAGAAAACATCGGGCTATTTTCTGCTTTTCTGGAGAGGGAGCCCAATGTTTTCTGGAAAGAGTATACAATGTTTTCTGCTTTTGTCGGCCATCTTGGATCTGGATTTTGAACTTCGCGCTACTGACTTTGAGGCGCGAAGTCAGATGAGCATACCTCTTTAATCTACACATAACCTTGACTCTCTCTATACTGTCAAGGAAGATTCATATAGTAACTAGGCAACGGAATAGTGATCCACATCCAATGAATGGTACCGTGACATCTAGTGACACCAATGTCAAATGAAAGTCGTCTCTTATTGGTCACTTCTTGATGGAGTTACAGTATAGTGTTAGATGGGAATATCCCATTATTACTGCCCTCCGCTACCATGACGCTCGCGCAAATAAAAAAGCGTTTATTGAGTGTAGGAGTGGATTTGGAAACTTTTTAATTCTGCCATCGTTATTTTTGAAGGTTTTTACACCAGAATCGATTATTTAAATCGCGTATTGCAAAAGTGTGCAACAGCCCCATTGTGCACACTGCTAGATCTTGGGCACACCAAAATTAATCAGCAAATAGGAAAAAAAGCCCGACAGAATCAAGTTCGCATATAGTCAGAAGAACGGGCGTCGCCCGATTCCCTCCCAAGATTCCCTCCCGTGACAATCTCCGATTCCCCATTCCCTCCCGGTGTCGAGTAAATTAAAGAAAATGGCAACGTCGCAACAACAGGTTTGATGATAAAAACTAAAACTAAACTCACCATGTCAGGTATGTTTAGTTCGGACCGTAAGTTGATAGGCAGTACAAAATTATAAGATGCTCGGATGAAGAAAATGGGTTTGGTCGACAGAACGTTTCCAAACTCTGCTTCACAATCATAAAGCAAAATTTGAAAACCTTCTTCCTCCCTTAACCTTTATCATGGCTGCCGGATGAAAATAAAGTTGAAAAATTAGGAAACTGAAGTCTTAAAATTCACTGTACGGGTGTATGGAGCCCGATGTGTCAAAAATTTGAAACTTCAACGTATATTACAAATTCACAAAAAAACATTCAGAGATTTCCTGTATAAGACCGTGCGAATATATTTAAAGAGAGCCTCGTCGTCACAATTTACGGGGAGGTTTCCGATGGTTTCTTCGAGGAACTCAATTTTTTTAGGATAATTGGCCGGCTTTTCGCACTTGTGTTATTCGCGCGGAATTGATTTGATTGATTGATTTGATTTTGAATCCCTGAAAAAATTTTTGAGAACCCCGATAAAGGCAGCTGAAAGTTGGGATGGTGCTTGTAAAAAAACAAGTTGTATCTGGAATGAAAACTTTCACATGATTTTGTACTTCTTATCAACTTACGATCCGAACTATTATTTATTCCTTAAACTTGTTGTTGCGACGTTGCCATTTTCTTTCATTTACTCGACACCGGGAGGGAATCGGGAATCGGAGATCGTCACGGGAGGGAATCTTGGGAGGGAATCGGGCAACTCCCAGAAAAACGAGGAGGTATCAAGAATTGATGGATACGGGTAATATACCGATTTATACCTGAGGGGTATCGCATACTGATATAAAATAGCAAATGAGCCTGAGGGCAAAAGCGACGCTGAAGTCGCAGAATAGAAGTTGTAAGGTAGAAATTCTAAACATTCTATTTCAGGTTATTTAATTTCTAATGGAAAATTACATTGGACCTTTTTGTTTCGTTCAAACATATGTATGTTGCCTATGAGAGACATATGAATATGTTTCTTTGCCGGCGTCTTTAAGTTTGGGGCCACTCAAAGTTCTTATGTAGGGAAAATTATTGTTTTGCTTTCTTTTACAGATCTTATACTTTACCCAACCTTTTTCCTAAAATGGAATCAAAATCAAGTAATTAGGATCAAAAGTAGCTAAATTCATGTCATATTTCAAAGAAGAATGACAATATTTTGAACTTTCACTCTTGAAAATGTCAGGTCTAATTAATTTATTTATATCAGTTGTCGTCCGACAAGTTTCAGTATAAAGCTTTCTATCCCTTATCTCCTATCCCAAAGGGTTTGGAGTATTTGAAGGATCTGGAGGATCTGGAGAATATGGAGGATTCAGAGGATGTATATGATTTAGGAGGATTTTGAGTATCTAGAAAATTAGGAGGATTTTGAGGATCTGGAGTATTTGGAGGATTTAGAGCAAAGGATCAACGAAATAGATATTCCCAATCTCGGTATTCGATATGAGAATAGTGACTAAGAATCGGGTAAATTGCAACGTATCCCCTCAAATAGCAAACAAATTCAGGAAAGTTATTTATTTATATTCAAATGATGGTTGCAAATGATAAATTAGATACACTATTTTGCGATTCAGCAATTAAAATTGTCAAGTTAACCAGATGATTCTCGTTTTTTGGAAATCCCACTGGGCCATATAACACAGTACATACTCTTCTATTCCTCTCTCTTCTATTCCTCTCTGACTCTGGCCTACACCGTATGTCGATCGTGATTGTTCACCGGCCTGTCGTGACTGTTGGCTCAGCGCATAGCCAATTAAAGCAAATGAGCATTTGATCGTAACTGATCTAAAGCAATTTTTGCACGCACCTTCATAAGGGAACACTGCAAGTGTAGCGCTAAATCGTGTATCATTGCCCTATCTTCTTATTGCCTAAAAATCTTCGGTGAGATCAATGTTTTAGCATCTATCTAAATGCATGTTCATGTTCAAAGCTGAAACACCGACTTGACCTCAGTGGCTATACTTATTATTAACGGGTAAGAGCCCCCACTTGTGGCCTACTCATAAAATGCTTTCAAACTCGAGACCGTAATGGCGGTGGTCACCGCCTTTTACATTGGTTTTCCCTATCTCAATAAGCTCCATCCTCACGAGGTGTGCTCGCGACATCGACAAAATAAATTAAGAAAGAAAGAAGAGGACGAAATTAAGAAGAAGAAGAAGAAGAAGTAGAAGAGCATACAATTGCTGTAAGATTTAGGTGGTAATCACGACCATGATGGACTCAGGTTTGAAAGCATTTTATGTGTTTATATTGGAGTGGATTTCGTGATTGTTTAGTGCACTCATCGTCATTTTTACAGGGTTTTTACCCTTTAAACACTAAACAACAATTAATAAGCCTGTGCAAAATAATTGTGCAATGCTGTAATATGGGGTAAAGGAGAGGAAAAGTTATATAACCCCTGTTCTAGACAAAACACAGAGTTTGTTGTCACCAAATTTAAAAAAAAATGAAAAATAGTAGGGAAAACAGAATCCTATGACAAACGCATAGAGTCCCAGATCATAAGGCAGTCATGGCTTAGGTCATGCTCAAAAACGTGGTAGGTAATTTTTTCCCCTTTAGTGTATCGTAATGGGATCGAAGGAAAAAATTCATAGTTGGTATCTTTTCATCAGAAAAATTTACTTGGGCCCAAAATCAGTGTGTTTCTCCTAAAAAACCAAACAAGAAAACCAAAATTTAGGTTTCAATATTTTTTTTTTTTTTTTCTGAAAGAAGCTTTAAAAAATGTGCGATTATACAGGTTTTTCAAATATTCAATTTTATCAGATAATCAGGAAACCGCGTGACATTAGAAAGTTCAAAAATTTGAATCAGAGCAATTAAAAATGTGGATGAAGGGGACGGGGGACCCCATTACGCAAATAGAGCACAGACAGATGGAGTTTGACATTTATTAAGCCAATGAAAATGTCTTCAGAGGCATCCGCTAAATCAAATTCGTTTCACTCTGTTTTTTGTCTTGTTGAGCTGTCAGTTAAATTTGGATCCACAAATGGTTAAAAAATGGCTTACTTTCCTAAATACGTCATTCGGGCTTAAGCTTCAACTAAAAATTTCCATATAAACCAATTAACAAATTAACGCATGTATCATAAATCGTAGAAATATTTTTTTCAAAACAACGTGATTGATTCGTAGAAGCAAGCTTTCACTGAAGCTTTCTATTGATGTGCACATGATAGTTTAATGGACAAGTTTTTTTCCTTTAAATTTCGTGACTTATCACCCCGCACCGCACCCCCCGCACCGCTCGAAAAACAATAGGGCACGATGTTTCAAAAGTGTCATGCAATTATCGCTCCAGAAAAAACCCATCAACCATGACGTCAAAATCTTGGAACTATCTTGTTTTTTTACCTTAAATCCCTGACTTCCTAATGAAAATCCGGTGTATGTTACCCGAGCATTTTTAATTAAACCATTAGTGCAAACCTTTCCGATTGTAGCTGAGAATATCTAACCGTATACGTCATTCGATCTAAGTGGCGTGAACAATGATCTATATTTTCCTATGTAAAGAGATCAGGCCAATGAGTTGGTCTTTAGTCGAGCGGACGCGAGACTCTCTACTCGCTTATCTCGCGAAAACGTAGTCGGCCCCCTCTAGATATAGTTCGCACTACGGTGGGACTAATTTTGTGACACGAATTTCAGATGGCGAGTTCCCATCTTCTTGCATCGGTGGTGTTGTTTATAGGCTGCTGCTACTTGGGTGCGGTGATTGGTGAGCCCGACAAATGGTGGCAGAATATTGTCATCTACGAGCTCTATCCACAATCGTTCTACGATTCCGACGGTGATGGATTGGGAGACTTAAAAGGTTGCTCATTCATTTAACCTCTTATGGGCCAAGCCCGAGTAAACTCGTTATTTTTCTACTCTAGTCTATATCATACAATGAGCTATAAATTTAGAAAGGGCACATCAAGGAACGTTCCGCTGGTTCATTGTTGTCACCTATAGGGCGCCGCCATCTTGCCGTGAAAATCGATTTTGAGGTTAAATTTTGTAGGTCGTTTCCGGTTGTTCCGGAAACAAACTCGGGCATCGCCGGAAACGACCAAAGATTACTTATACTCCAGATATGGCACTAGCTATCTCGCCTATGTTAAATTTTGTTGAGAGCCTTCATTTCTAAAACCGAGCTAAAACACATACACTGGCCCACGGTTTGTTTACGTTTCGGTGAGCGAGGAGCGTGCGGGCGGGGTGGGGGTCGTGGGCCAGTCGACTGACCCCATCCCGCCCGCGCGTCTCTCGCTCCCCGAAACGTAAACAAACCGTTGGACAGTGTATGTGTTTTAGCAATGAAGGCGCTCAATAAGATTTTAGATAGTGCCATATCTGGAGTATAAGTAATCTTTGGAAACGACCTACAAAATTTAACCTCAAACCTTGCTGCCGTCCAAATTCCGCTTTTTCCCCGGGATTCCTTCAACCCTGTGTGACACAAGGTGGACCAGCCCGCTGCCACTATAAAGTTATAGCTCATTGATATCATACTGTTCCAGTCTTCATTCCGGAAAAACGCGACTATTGACGAAAACACTTACAAGATAAGGTCTCGGTGGGCGCCTTCAATTCGTCGTATAGGCAATTCCAATCCCCTTTGAGTACGAATAGTTGACTACCTTCCCTATTTAAACGGGAGAATGGTGCTCTTGTGAATTAACCTGGTCCTTAGAGGGTTAATATAAAATCTGACACCAACAGTAGCGATGCCTCTGAAAATTTCGGTCCTTATATCGACTTACCACCGTAAAAAATAAATAGACCAGCGACGATTTGTGCATGTGCAATCTGGCAACCTTATTTTTTTGGAAACTTATACCTAAGCATGTTATAAATTGATTCTAGATGAGGCAGATCTCCTTGCCTGGAATCGATTATCTCGCAAAGAATATTAAATCGAGAAAATCCGATGTTGCCATTAAAATTTCCCGAGCCGCAACGGAGGTTCGTAGATGCAATTAATCGTTGCATTCTCTTTATCAACTTAGGAAAGAGAATCGATCCTTACGGGGGTTTAATTGTTCCCTCGACAAATCGATACTTTAGCATAGATTCAAAAGACAGAAAAAACAATAAACGACAGTTCACGAACCACTGCAGCCAACCCACAATTGCAAAAAATAAAAATGACATTTATTTTATACATTTATAAAAAACAGCTTCTTTCTTATATACATATATAAAAAAATAATAAGGTAAGTGACCCAAAGGTGGGGCCATACCTATGCTTGGGGCCAATATGCACGTATAAGTCATGAGAGTTAAAAAAAAACTAAATATGTCAATTAACTATTCAGACAGTTGGCTATCATATGTTAATTTCGTTTTTTTTTTTTTTAAATTTGTTTGTTTTTGAGGTTTTTTTTGCTTTTGAAAAAAAAGTAGAGTTTTGACATCGCGCAAAACATCACCTAAGGTGACCACCTCTAATATTTTTGATGCACCTAAAGTTGAACATCCCCTTCCTTTCATTAATAAGTATTCAAATGCTATTTTATCTATGCTAAAAACGGAATCTAGACCCTCCTAGTTACACCAAAAATTATAATGATTATGATGAATTGAAAGTCACAGGTGGAATCAATTTGAGGGCTTAGCTTTTACGATTCTTTAATTTCGTGAAAATTAGCTGAAGACCTGCGAAAATGGTTGTTGCACTGTTCCGCGCCGACTGAATCGCCCGATGTTCTTGATTTTTGGAGTGGGGGAAGCGAAAGCATCCTGCTACTCAGCACTAACGCCATCTATCGTCAATTCGTGTAATTAACTGAAATAAGCTGGGGTGGGCCACTTTAAGAGCCGGACCACCTTTGGGTCACCTACCTTACAAAAATAAATAAATACACATTTAAATAGAATCTCAAAAATCATAGTGTAGTCTCGGATGGTAGCTGTAGATTTAACAAACCAACATCCATGTGCTTTTACTTTATAACTCTTTCTCTGATCCAGGAGTTGAAATGAAAGTTGACTATCTAAAAGATCTAGGAATCGGCGCTGTTTGGCTGAACCCCTTCTACAAATCGCCCATGGTAGACAATGGTTACGACATCAGCGATTACAGAGGCATCGACCCTCGCTACGGAACAATGAAGGACTTCGAGGATCTTCTCCGTAAG
Organism: Trialeurodes vaporariorum; assembly: GCA_011764245.1. NCBI lineage: Eukaryota > Metazoa > Arthropoda > Insecta > Hemiptera > Aleyrodidae > Trialeurodes > Trialeurodes vaporariorum. The sequence goes on along the minus strand of VMOF01000111.1, from coordinate 82,451,862 downwards.
CTCCGTGAAAACGGTAAGTTTAAATACTTTAAAGTTTTCCGTCTTCGATACATTTGATCGAATATATTTTTCCCCGTCCTTCTCTACTCACACAGAAAAATGCTGATCTAAAACTGCAACAAGATTGCTAAAATCTGGGCATAAACTTTCAAGTGCAAATATTTCAATTTTAAAATGCCAAATTAGCCCCTCATGCTGCTAATTTAGCAAATATTTTACTAGTTTAGCAATAAAATTGCTTTTGAAGCAACACTATAGCTGCATCAGCAATATTTTTGTTGTTGCTAAATTAGCATTTCTTACAAGGCAATTTTTGCAATGTAAAATGTCATTCCGGAGTACATAGCATTTTCTTTTGTTGCAAAAACAAGAATATTCTTTTCTGAGCAAAGCAGTTAATGGACATAGGTACCCAGTTTGTTGGTTCTGATTATCAGAACCAACAAACTGAATCAGAATCTGATACATAGTAGCCACGAAAGTAACTAGCTTACATCAAGAGTTGCATATACAAGGACAAGATTATATTTGAGAGTGTGCTATAAGCGAAATTCCGTATACCAGGAGTACCAAAGAGGTGCCCAAAAATGTTCCAATGGGTTTGTTGCAAACTTTTGCTACAGCGATGTAGAGTGATCTATCTCATGTAAAATCGCGTGAAAAGTCCATTGGTGGCAGCAGAAAGTCATAAAATGCAGTAACAAACTCACAAGAGGCATTTAACTGAAATACAAGAGGCGGTAAAATATCGAGCAGCCTGTATGCAAGCACCATGAACATCCAAGATGGCCGACCTCACAACATCGATCACAACCAACCACAACGCAAACAAACTCATAACCTCCGATGCTGTGAGGTTGTTAACTTTGGCCATTATGGATGTTCACGGTGCGTGCACACAGGTTCCTCGATATTTTACCGCCATCTTGGGTTTCAGTTAAACGCCTCTTGTGAGTTTAATACTGCATTTTATGACTTTCTGATACCACCAATGGACTTTTCATGTGATTTTACTTAAGATTTAACACTCTCTATCGCTGTAGCAAAAGTTTGCAACATTCCAATTTCATTATACCTACAGCTAGGCTTCTTCAGACAAACAAATTTGATTTCTAAGTAGCCTCCTAGTTAGCACCATCTGATGACTGATGTCATCCACCATCATAGTTTGGTAGCCCGAAAATTTTTGACGATAATGGATACTGTCGAGAATGAGGATCGACATTGATAGCTCAGATTCATTTCACGTCAAGATACACAACATTTTGAAAGTTTAGGTATCAAATAATGTCTGATAGTTTGCGAATATTTCAAAATGATGTTTGTTGATTGTTGCGCACCGATCACCAAATTTCCACTTAAGCTACTTTGAGGATCTAATTTGATCGTCTAACGAGGCCTTAACGAGGGAAGGGGGCAGGAAAACCGCTTAAAATTGTTTTTTTTTTTTTTTTTTTTTTTTTTTTCGAAAATGAGGCTGTTGCCCACTTTTGCTATAAAAGCGATTTATTGGTCAATTCTGGTGTAAAAACCTCCAAAAATGACGATGACAGCACTAAAAACTCCCGAAATCCACTTCTAAACTCAATAAACGCTTTTATTTGCGCGATCGTAAATGGTTGCTTAGGGCAGTAATAATGGGAGCTTTCCATCTACCAATACTTTAACTCCATCAAGAAGTTACCAATGAGAGACAAACTTTCATTTGACACCGGTGTCACGAGATGCCACGGTACCATTCATCGGATGTGAGTTACTACTCTGATGAGTAATTCCTTTGTGAATGGGGCAGTTGCAAGGGTCTGAAATGTTGTGTTTTTTATAAAGAAAATGGAAGTACTTGATGAGCTGAGAACAAATTTCTAATCAAGTCCCATTGTTCCGGAGATAAGATTTTGGCCCAAAATACATTGTTTTAAATGGGAATTCCGCGTATTGACGTCACTACGCACATGATTTTTTACAAATTTACACGTGATGTGTATCTCCAAAACCAGGACACTTAGGAAAAAACCAAAGACACCATTTTTCTCAGCTCATCAAGTACTATAATTTTCTCTATAAAAAACACACAGAGTGACAAAATTAGGATAGGAATCTCTCATTATTACTGCCCTATGCCGCGGCCGTATCATTACACTCACGCAAATAAAAGCGTTTATTGAGTTTAGGAATGGATTTCGGAAGTTTCTAGTGCTACCATTGTTATCTTTTGAGGTTTTTACATCAGAATTGACTATCAGATCGCTTATATAGCAAAAGTGTGTAACAGCCCCATTAAATTGAGCCTCTGATGAAGGTGAGAACATGTTAAGTCCCCTCCAACCCGTTTACGCTACTTGCAATGCTTTTTTTTACTGAATGTATCACCACACAGGGCTAGGTACTTTTATAATAGCGTGTCATCAAAAATGTGAATCAAGAGGAATCTCTTGTTAAATGGGTCTGTGGCGTACTTTTGCGACAGACCCTGAAATAACTGATTCTTTGGTGAAATGTTACGGGAAAACTGACGGAAACAACAAAAATTCATAGAATTTCCTCCATCTTAGAGAAAAAGTAACAACTAGTTGAGGCTCGCTCCAAAACGAATTTAAAAATGACAGTAATGGCGCAAAGCTCGATGACTTCATAGTGTAGGTAGGTCCGGCGGAGCGGTCATCCTGCTATAATAATATTAATAACTATGCAAAACGGTGTCCAGTTCAAATCCGTCGAAATCCATCATCCATCGGCATCAATAATGCGACAAGAAGCATGAATAGTCACACACACAGTTATTTGAAGGTGGTTCTATCAGAATATAGTAAATACGCATCTTATTAGCAGTGATCTGATTTCAGTTAGACCGCTCCGCTGAACCTACACTATGACGTCATCGAGTTTTGCGCCGAAACGAAATATTTGCAAACAGCAACTTTTCGCAACTTTGAAAGCGTTTTAGTTCACGATCCTGTGTTCAAAAAAAAATTATAAAAAATACTGTGAGCTCCTTTCATGAAGTACTTCAAGGAAGTGAAATGAAAAATGGGTGCGCAAGAGACCCATTATCGTGATGTGTTTTTTTTTTTTTTTTTTTTTTTTTTTTTTTTTTTTTTTATAAATCGAAAGAGTTTACTCATCATCAGGACAAAAAAAAATACATGAAGTTGAAATAGAAACGATAATGACGATACACAATTTTTTTTACAAATAGTGAGTGAAAAAATATGAAAAATAAAGGATGACGAATGAACTGTTTCGCCCTCTAAGACTAAGTCTTGTGGCGGGCGAAACGAGTCTGTCGGCTGGAGAGGAAAAAAAAAATCAATGAAATAGAGGGAGGGGTGAGAGAAGAAGAAGAAAAGCTTTATACGTGTATAAACAAATAAAAAGATAAATAAGAAGTAGATAAATAATGCAAATAATTATAATGTATATTGTATAGTCCAAGTGAAGAGGAAAAGGCATTGACTTATTGGCTATTTATCAGGAACATTTTTACTCTTTTAACAAACCCGATGAATTGGGTTGTTTTTTCGCTATCCAATTTTTTTATTATCATAGGTAACTCATTATATGCTTTGATGCTATTATTTTGAATATTGTTGTAAGATTTGCTGATTTTGCCTTTTTTCGTTTTTAATAATAATTTTGAATCACTTCGGGTGTTATATGTAGATTCACGCCTCTGTTCTATCAGCCTATTTTTTATAGCCCATTTAATAAGCTCCAATTTATAAATATTTTGAAACTTAAGTACTTTAATTTCTGTAAATAGTTTTGAGGAAGAATATTGCGATGGTTTTTTTAGTTATAATTTTTTAAATATATTTCTGACTTATTACGAGCCTTTTGGATACGATCTCCTCATTTCAGATATCGAGTTTATTATGGACTTTGTTCTTAACCACTCAAGTGATCAGAATGAGTGGTTCAAAAAGTCCGTGGAAAAAATCGAGCCTTACACCGACTATTACGTATGGAGAGATCCGCACGAATGGAGAGCGGGGCGGCCGGTTCCTCCAAACAATTGGGTAAAAACAACCGTTTTAATTTTGCTACACTTTTTGAAAGACTCAAAAACCTTGTTTTGCCTAGCTGTCAGGACTGCCGTTTTGCATATAATCAATGCTATTTTTCAATTCACCGATGATTCCACCGGTTGAGAAAAGATTACACAGTTCAGTTCAGTGTATGACTGTAATGCACAAAAATACTCCGAGCTGTAATATTTCCTTAATCGGTGGAAACTCCGTTGGTTTATTAAAAATATCTGCAAGTTTTTTAAAGTCATCGACGACTCCACCGGTTGAGAAAAGAATACAGATACGAGGATTTTAGTTTATTACAGTCATGAACTGAACTGAACTGTGCAATCTTTTCTCAACCGGCGGAATCATCGGTGAATTGAAAAATAGCGTTGATTATACGCAAAACGGCAGCCCTGCTAGCTGTAGCGCGCATGTAGAGATAAACTAATTATTGTATAAGTCTATAAAGTGATATAGCGTATAGCAACGGTCCGAAGCTTTCATTCCTAATTTTTTGGGCTTTCGCAAGAAAAAAGACATACTTAGTTCTGCATCTAGAAGAGATGGTATCAAGGAGAAAATTTCGATCCTAAATAAGTACAAACATCTTGCTTTTAGTTAGATGGAAAACGGAAAAACCATCACAGTCCTGCTATCATACAAACGGGCATAGGCTGCGGTGGTCGTTTAGCTACAATGGAGTTCTTATTAACAGTTGCGTTCAGAGCAAACAACACTTGGTCCTACTGGCAAGATAAGTTACCTCTTTGGCTTTAGTAATCTCTGAGCACATGTATTACTATGGATTAATGGAGTGCAGACGCCCATAGGCGTATCCAGCAATCTGGCAACAGCGCATTCCTCTCATTTGAATGTATGATTAACAATCGATTCTTGGAGGGGCTACAGCCCCATGACAAATCGATTATTTCTCATGCAAACAAATTGGGAGAATACACTGTTGTCAGATTGCTGGATCCGCCAATGCAGACGCCACTGCGCTCCCCTGAAAATATATTATTTTTAGTTCTTTTAGCGGAAAGTGGTGTTCTTTGGGACACCGAAATTCAGAGCCATATAAAATTGTTATCTATGAGTATTTTTTCCTAGAGGTCTGGTTTAAAATGTTTCTTTTGTTTAGTTCTTCCAAAGTTCTAGCCTAAATGTTTCTTTCTGACGACTCTTTTTGAAAGAGCGAGACAAAACGGAAGTGCCCCAAAATGAGCGACGATCATTTTAACGATGCTTTAAGGCACATCAAGAGTCTCAAGACACATTAATAAAAAACAAATACTTTCTCGGATTTTAACAAATTCGCCATACATCATTCAAATTTTGACTCTAAATTCTGAACAATTTAATTATTTAATTATATAATTTAATTATATAATTTAATTATAAGCAATTTAACTATTGGTTTTTAGGCGCCGGTTTTGGGAGAACACTCTGGACCAGGATCTGCGTGGCAGTGGAGTCCAGAAAGGAAACAGTTTTACTATCACGCTTTCTTCAAGGAGCAACCTGATCTGAACTTTAGAAATCCGAAAGTTGTCGAGGAAATGAAAGTAAGACATCAATAATGATATGTGTAATGTGTGTTGCCTTTACTACACTTCGCTGGCCTGGCTGCCTCCGAACTTCTGCCACCGATAGTGCAACAAAAATTAAGCGCTCTTCGCGTAATTGAAGACGTAACTAAAAGATGAAGCAAAACAAAACAAAATTGACAGAATCTAGGGATTTAACCTTGACCTAAATCTAGAGCTTTAACTTTGAGCTGAATCTTCAAAAATAATTGGATCAATATTCTCAATTCATGTCATCAAATCGAAATATCGATGAAATAGGGCGACAAATGATAGTCTTTCCTACAGATCTCGCCTTTCAAAATCCCGCATCTTTGACGAGAAATTATAACTGTGACTGGAAATAGGCCCATGAGTCATGATGTCGCCCGCTGATCGTCAGACAGCGAGAAAAAGTGCCATCAAAACGCATCATTTTCTGAGCTACCATGACACTACACTATGTGTACGCGAAACTTATTATGCGAGAAGAGGATTATTATCTATGTGTTCATGATTCTGTTGAAGATAAGAACGCCCGTGTATTTCGTGCATAGATACCAAAGTTTGTTACGGTTCAGTCTTTGGTCTAGTTCGTCCACTCTTGAAAATGTTGCGGATGTTGGGCTAGTCCGATTCAAAACTGAGTAATTATTAAAAAATTTCGGTTCGCAGCCTTGGTTATATTTGTTATTGAAACTATAATTGATTACTAGATCGTCCTAGTTCAACTCTAATACTGAATTTAATGTATTCAGGGCGTTTTGAAATTCTGGATGGATAAAGGTGTTCGTGGCTTCCGTTTCGACGCAGTCCCTTGGATAGTAGAGGATGAACTTTTCAGAAATGAGGCCCCGTGGAGCCAGGAATATACTCAGAACACTCAAGAGACGTATTCATTGCTCGAAGATTTCAGGGCGTTCTTGGATGCGTACGGCGAGGAACATGGTGTTGAAATGTAAGAATTTACAAAATTACGTACTTACAGAAAATCATTTCAGTATGAAAAGAAAGGATGGCTTATAAACTGGAGCAGCGTGCAATATTATGATTTTTTTGATTTATGTCCATTTAAAATCATAAAAAGGTCGACTTTGAGGTCGCATGTAGGTCATAGAAGCATAGTTCGATCCTATTTCTTGGGTACTGGAGGAGACAAAATGAAATGTTACCAGATTGGATATTGCACGTTTAGAATATGAGTTAAAATTAACTATTCGTCTTTGGTTCCAGCCTATGATTTAAATGGACTCATATACTGCAGTTAATCGGACCAAGTGTGCAATATTCTCTCGATGACAATATTTCCCCCGATCGATCGGAAGGATAGGTCAATAAATTACCTATTCCTTTGACTTGAGATGTCGAGACTCAAAGTCCGAGAATATCGAGTTCAACTAGTACCCCAATCATGGATCATCATAACGAAATCCAGCCGATATTTCAGATATAAGTCCAGAACGAATCCAGAATTATTTTTGGATGGGGGAGTGGGGAGATAGGGGGGGAGCCGTCTATGCGCAATTTGAAAGAAGCTTTATGTAGGATGCATTTTTGGGTTATGCTCTGCTGAAAAAGGGTGCTTTTTGAGGCCTTTGGGAAGGCGAGGAGGGGGAGTTAGGAGAAGGAACAATCCCCTTTACTTCCCCTAGGATCCACCATAATGTTATAATTCGAACTCATTCATGTTCTTCTTTACGTTCAAGCTTTATGACCACTGAAGCCTATGCTACGGCAGAACAAGTTAAACGCTACTATGGGTTAAACGATAGACCTGGAGCTCACTTCCCCTTCAATTTCGATCTACTCTCTGAATTAACTGCCGAAACAAACGCTGCAATGCTCAACAATACGATCATCACTTATTTAGCAAGTCTGAGTGGAGATCAGTATCCCAACTGGGTGGTAAGTTATTTCCTTGATATCGTTCTCTCCCTCTTCCGGTATGTCAACCGGTCAGTTCCTCCAAAATGTCTAAGATCAAAATGTCGACTTTTGAAGGTGTTAAATCAGGGAGTTGTCCTACAACGTAGATGAAACCCAATTCGAGTTGGTCCAAGTCAAACTAAGAGAAAAAACAAAAATATGTTTAAACATTATACATTTTCGACTTCGCTTCTCTCTATTGCACTAACCCGATCTAAGGGCGGGTAAGCTGTAACAAATCCCTCCTTTAATATTTGATTTTTACGTAAAATGCCGAGAGAATGAATCTGTTGCCAACTTTTGTCACAGAGAGGCTTTTTGATCTCAAGATTTATCGAATCAGCAGGGCCGATCAGTTCCATCAAATGGGTCAGGTCTAACGAAGATAAACTATGATTTGAGAATTCCATTGTCCAAGAAACGTGTCTAAATTGCACTCTAGACAAGGACTCCAAGCTGGAGCCACGGTTAAAGTCGAATTTTGGGTATCTGTCGGCAGAAAATATGGGAGATGCTTTTAAATCAATAATGTATTGTTCTAAAACTGATTCCAAGTGTTTCCACAGCACAGCACAGTCAAAAGTTGTTTTCATATATTATAATTTTAATTATTGCGAAGGTAGCTCATTAAGGAGCTGATTAGGGAGCTGACCTAGCCTCAAAAGACACACCCCCCTCTCTCGCCTCCTGACTAAATTTTCCTACTTACAACCATGAATTTATATAGTTTGCTTATTACTCTATTCTGATGCGCCGATTCTTGATTTTTACCGATTACAGTCGGGCAACCACGATACGTCGAGGATTCAGACTCGGATGGGAGCATCAACAGGCGCTGATATCCTTAATGCGGTCTCTCTCCTCCTCCCAGGCACGGCAACTGTTTACATGGGTGACGAGATTGGCATGGACAGTTATTGGAATATGGACAAAAGCGAGTGTCCGCCGGGAGTGGCTGACGATTTCAGAACCCCCAATAGGACACCTTTCCAATGGTCAACCGCCAGGAACGCCGGTAAGATGTTAGAGCTCACGGAGTGTCAAACATCGAGTTATGATAAGTAGTGGTGCATGCTTCCGATGTGCATCAAAACGCGTGAGCTCTGCCACTCCTTGCAGCGATTATACATTATTTTATACTATCTTATATAATAAAAGGCGACCGCTGAGAATCGTCGAAAATCGCGTTTTACTATGATCTCGAGAACTAAAGCACGCGGGACCTCGAAATTTTGCGAACGGGTCCTGCGCCACCAAACGGTGTGCACACAGTGCTTCTTTTCCCCATTTTTTTTTTCATCCCTTCCCGAGGGTGGATTTTATCGCGGTGTTTTACCCCATTTTTGGCCCTATGGTATCTGAGACCTCCAAATTTTGGCCCCCGGTGCTGCTCGGTCCTCGAAAGCGATCCAGCTCATCCGGATCGACCCAACCCTAAAAGCAACCCCTCACGGGGGATCTACCCTTCGAGATGGGTTGTTTTGGATCGCGGAAACGGGGGTCGAAGACGTTGCCCAGGCGATCGACACTTCGCAAGAGGGTAGCCCCGGGCTCCGCGCGTGGACTTTTTCACTCGAATTCGCGCGCCGCGAATATCATCCCCCTTTCGGGGTGGTTTTCTGAAAGGGGTGTTTTTACCGATTATTTCGGGCACCGGATCACTTTGAGCGCCGAAATTTTCCGTGAGGATCGTGCTCCGGGCGGGGGTGTCCGTGAGACTTCGCTCACCCCCCCCCCCCCCCCCCCGATTCACATTCTACCCCCTGTTGGGGTGGGTTTTCTTATTGGGCGGAATCTTATCTCGGATTCTACGGCTTCGCTGACGACTTAATACGACAACCGGAGTCACGATGATATGCTTTTCCGGTCCTCGAAAACGATCGCGCTCATCCGGATCGACCAGATCTTAAAAACAACCCCTCGCGGGCGATTTACCTTCCGGGATGGGTTGTTTTGGATCGCGGAACCGGTGGTCGGAGACGGTGTCCGTGGTGATCGAGACTTCGCACGAGGGTGTAGCCTCGGACTCCGCGCGTGGAGGTTTCCACTCGAATTCGCGTGGCTCGAATATCATCCCCCGCTAAGGGTGGTTTTTTGGAAGCATCGGTTTTACCGATTATTTCGGGCACGGGATCACTTGGGGTGGCGAAAATTTGATTAATGATCGTGCTCCGGTCGGGGGTGGTCGTGCGACTTCGCTCTTCGCCCCCGATTCTTTTTCTACCCCCTGTTAGGGTGGGTTTTCTCATCGGACGAATCTTATCTAGGAATCTACGACTTTGCTGACTACTTAATAACGCACCTGGAGTCACTCTTGATATGCACGAATCGATCTTTGCACATCCGAACCTGTCCCATCGTTAAAACTACCCCTCGCGGGGGTTCATTCCCGAAATCAGGTCGGTGGGCTTCTCGAAAAAAATCGGCGACAGCCGCGTTGAAATTGAGTTCGTGCAGAACTCTTCAGTAGGCGTAGCAGAACGAATCCACGAGCAGCGCTTCAAATTTTGAACTACCCTTTATACTGGGGCTGTTCGATTCTCGCGGGGTGGCTTCGGAGCCTAGAAAGTGCGAAGGCCGAAAGTTCTGGTTTTTCGCGTGTTGTTTCTCCTAGACGATGCGGGTGGAGGTTTTTTTTTCAAGCGGTTTGAACATAGGCGGACCGTATCAGGGGCTAGGGGGAGCTGTAGTCCCCCCACTTTTTTTGGGTGGAGGGGCTAAAAATCGGGAAAAAGTCATCATTTGAGACTTGAAAAGCAAAAAAAAAAAAAAAAAAAAAAAGGGGTCATCACTTTTTAGCCCCCCCCCCAATTTTTTTTGGTCATGGTCCGCCTATGGGTTTGAATAACATCCCCTCTTGAGGGGTAGTTTCATTTTTTAGGGGTTTTTGCCAACTTCTGGGACTTTAAGTTTCTCTAAGAGGTATATTCATGGATTCTTTTAGGAGTGCGCCGGCGCCGTGCGCAAAAATATTTCACTTACTAACGCAGGGAATATTCTGCGAGGGTAGGGATTCTTTTTTATTTGTCCTTCGCAGATTGATGGATACTCTCCTTAGCTCGGGTTCTGATGTATACGATAAATTGGAAATGCATGTTGCTTGGCAACGTCAATCATTACTCACATCTTAGCAATGATATTGTTACCAGTTCGAATGCCTTCCGATTACTTTATACATGTATCATGTATCATCAGCTGTTTTAGAGTTGCTCATAGGAATCAATGCAAAACATACAATTTTTAACCTTTCATTTTCTTTAAACGTGTAATTATGGCGCGTGGGAAGATCAATCAGTCGCCGCAGCGTCACTTGCATTCTGCCAATGCTGCACTTTGTCCCTTTTAAGCTTAGGTATATGTATATGTTCGTATCCAAGGAGCATAGGCGGAACTAGGAATTTTTTCTGGGGGGGGGGCTGAGTTCCAAGGGATCTTAGAGACACCTCAAGACCGCCCCCCCTTCAAGAGGGGTATACCATGACCCCCGTCCCCCCGTCCCCCAACTTACTTAGGTGTATGATGTACTTACAGTTACAGTCGACGAATTAAATAATGTCAGATAACGTCCTGGATTTTGACTTTAGTAGGCCACATGCGATGCTTTTTACTGTGATGGGTATCGCAGGTAGTCTACTTGAACCAAAATATAAGGCGACATCATTCTGACATTCTTTTGTCGACTGTAAGTACCTACATCATACACACCTAAGTTAAGATATTAAATAAATTGTACTCATATAGCTATTAGCTGGGGTGCGAAACAATTAGGCAATCACAAAATTAAATGATAAACATCATATACTGTAATATATTTTGTTGTTGTTGTGGGTAAACGTTTGTTTGTTTCCAAAATTTTCTGGGGGGGGGGAGGCTTGGCAGACCTCGGGGGGGAGGCTTAGCCCCCTCCAGCCCCCCCCCCCCCCCTATTTCCGCCTATGCCGAGGAGTGCACTATAAACATCCAAAAATTAGACCCATGGGCGGAGCCAGTAATTTGGCAACTGTGGATGCTTCCCATTTGAATGTATGAGAAAAAATCGATTGTTGAGGAGGACATGGCCCAATATCTAATCTATTGTTTCTCATACATTCAAATGGGTAGAATCCACAGCTGCCAAATTGCTGGCTTCGCCCATGATTCGACCTTCTACGCAAGTATAACGGTACGAAATAAAATGTTGCTAAAATGCACGCGACAAACTGCAATCAAAATTTTATCAACGGAATGAAACATAAACTCGATACTAACCTTCGGCCAAAAAATAAAGCTAAACTACCTACAGCATTATTCGGCCAAATACGGAAACAAAAATGTCAATAAGTATTCCTGTGCAACTTTTAGAAATTACGGTTATCTTGGACTACGTACGATCATGATTAAAATGTTGGTCCAACACAAAACGTTATATTACTCCTCACTTAAAACAATTTCCTTCTCCTCTACTAACGGAGAAGTAATAAAAGAAGTAAGTAAAATGTGTTGTGTACACAAAAAATCAGTGACATAGCGTGCAATTTGGGAACGTTCTACTCTGTCCAATTAAACGATTGTAAAAGATCGAATGAGGAAGTGTTCACCGAACAACCAATAGACTGTTTTAATAGAGTGATATACCGTATCGATTGCCGTCCGAGGGCCTCTGGCTCCAAACAGACTCTGATTCAATGCATTTTCCCCATAAGCTGATTTTTGAACGGAAATTTAGAGTATTAAATCAAACAATTAATGCGACCTTTTTGCAATTATGAATTCTACGTCCTCGAAAATGCTTAATTTTGCCTGGTTCCACCCGTGAAACTGCCAAAATCAACAAGATATTACAGATTAAACGATGCGTTTGGAGGTTGAAATCACCCAAATGTTATTGTTGTTGTTGTGGAATTGGCGGGATTTCGGGCGATTCTAACCTACAAATGCAAAATTTAATCTGTATAATATCTTATTAATTTCGGCAGTTTTAGTCAAGGAACCAGGCATAATTAAGCATTTTCAAGGACGTAGAATTCATAATCGCAAAAAGGTCGCATTAATTGTTTGATTTAATACCCTAAATTTCCGTTCAAAAGTTCGCTTATGGGGAAAATACATTGAACCAGAGTTTGTTTGGAACCAGAGGCCCTCGGACAGCAATCGATACGGTATATCGCTCTACTAAACAGTCTACAGGGTGGCGCAAATGTCCGCCCCCCCCATTTTTTGAACGGCTGCAGATGAAAAATTGAAACTTTGGGGTCTTCCATAACTTTTTGAAAGCTTTCGCGTGAGGGGGTCAACATTTCCAAAATCACTCCCCTTAGGGGGGGAAAGGCCCCCAACTCAAAATTTTCAAATGGCTACCCCTGTCTTGTGATAGCTAATTCAAAAGAACATTAAATTCTAAGACTTTTGGCGCAAACCGGAGGTCAATATCGTTTTTCGTTTTCGATTTATTGAAGATCAAAGTTCGATTTGGACCCATTTTCAAAATATCATTACTCCTATGTAAAAAGTCGGAATTTAAAAAATCAGTAGTCTAAAATACTCTAAAAAGCAAGTACTTTCCTGAAAAAATACTGCTGTGGCATAAATGTATTCAAAACTTCATTTTACAGCCCCAGAAGTTGCTAACGTTTTTACGCTCCTAGGGGGACTGTCTCAAAAATTCCTAAAGACGGACCCTATCGAGTGATACGTCGATAAAACAGGCGTAAAAAAATGAGAATTTTGGCGCAAACCAAAGGTCAATAGCATTTTTCGAATTCGAGTTATCGATCTTTGAAAATCTACCTTTGACAATAAAAAAAGAAAATAAAAGGGGGAGAACGGACTTTTGCGCCACTCTGTGTACTCCGAACTTTTTCACAAATTTGAATAGAAGAGCTGCAACGTTGCTAAATTGCACGCTACACCACTGACAGGATCAAAAAAAAAAAAAACATTGGGAACAAAGCAGAAAAGAAAAGAGCAAAAGGAGGATTAATAAAAAAAAAAAAAAAAAAAAACAAAATTAAAAAAACCATTGAAAACACCTCAAGAAAAAAGAAACAACAAAAAAAGAAACCACAGTACCCGTCGGTAGCCCGACGGGCAATATGCTAGTAATAAGATAGAAACGGACCATTTTATGTGTTGTATCGCTAAAATTCAGTCTCCTTGGTCTGGTGGTCAGTGGAACTGGCCACCGACTCAGAGTTAATTCCCACGTTCGAATACCGGCCGAGGTGACAAGATGTGACGATCTTCGATCTATAGTCATATCGGAAGGACATGGATATAACCCTTCTCTCTTTTATGTTTCCTTCTTTTTCTATCTTCCATTTTTATCTGCTAGGCCCCAGTTGGCTAAAAGACAACACTTAAACTTCCGAGAGAAAAAAAGAGAAAAAAAAATTGAAATGGAATGTTCTATCTCACTCGTCTTACCCATGAAAAATCGAATACAAATTGTAGAATAAGTCATGTAATTAGCATGAATTCTATTGATTTTTATAGAATGGGGCATTAGAGGATTGTTCTTGTAATCTTTTCAAAATTATAGGACTGTTATTATATTTTGATCATCGTCTTTTTGATACAGGATTCACCGAAGCCGTGAAACCTTGGATCCCTGTCAACCCAGAGCATTACCACATAAATGTGGCTACTGAAAGCAAATCTGAGGTTTCGTTCTTGTCAAATTTCAAAACATTTGCGAAACTCAAGAGCACTCCAATCTTTGAAAAGGGGAAACTAAGCACTTATGTTCTCGACGAATTCGTGTTTGCTTTTGCAAGGTAAATGAAGTTCAAAGATATTTCAACAAACAGATCCACAAATTTGAAGAGAACTCATAGGCAATGTCTACGATAAGCTGATCATCGCTACCGTTTTGCGCATGATTGTACATATTTTTTCATTCTGATCAATTTAAAAGTTTGGAATTTCCCGTTAAATTAGGCAACTTTGAGGCTGATTGACCCTTATCTTCCCAAGCTCCTCTGTTAAGTGAATTTCTCACTGGGGTCCAGTCTCCTTCGATCCCAATTTCAAATAGGTTAGTTTCCAATCATGTCTCCCCCCCCCCCCCACGAAACTCTGAAGGTATGCTTTTTAGTTTCTCTGAAAAGAATACATACATTTTTCAAAATCTGCGAAGCATCTTAAGAGCTTAATTGTTTTAAAGAAGAACGGGTAAATCTCTGGATAGGAATTCGTTTGAGACATGCCTTACTTTTGACCTCACACAATCTTTTCTGATGAGCAGCTACCTGCTCATATCTTCAATTAAAAGGAATATGAATGGGGGGGCGTTACCCTCCCGCTTTTTTAAAGAGTTTTCTCTCATGCAACATGACCTTGACCTAAGCATAGATTATTAAGTGGACCCCAGCAATTTTTGGCGTAGCACTCAAGTGATTATAAAGAACACAGTGTTCCAAAATTTGGCGAAAATCTTTCCAAATACGTACTCCAGAGGAAAAATAAAACAAATCTAAAGGCGTTTAGTAGCATTTAGTAACAAAGTTTCATTGTAATACTAATGCCAATGAATTTCAAACAAACAAATATATTATTTTCATTTATATTTTTTTTAAACCAAGTTTATTTAGTCTATGTCATACATAGATCATATAATTTTTTGTGGGTTACATGTAGCTACAACAGTTTTCTTGAAATTGTTACGGCACTATGAAAGTTAATTAATAAGACTATACATCATTACTTTCATGTGTTATTTCAGGCAGCACAAGAGTTCTACCTCTATTGTTTTGATCAACCTTGCCAAATTCTTCAGTAAGCCAATTAACCTTCCGAGTAAGATACCCTCCATTAAAGGAGCAACTCTGAACGGTGTTCCAGTGGTCAGCGTTAACTTGGCCGACTTATGTTCAAAGAGGTAAGGCTCAAATCCCAATAACACATTTAGATGAGATCAAAGCTGAATACTAATTAACAAAATAACAGACACACTGGGACCCCTTTTTTGGGGCCCATCACATTGCTATGTGCACTACAACCTTTTCTTCATTTTTATTCTACTGAAGATAGGTGCAATTATTTAATCCCGAAACGTCATTATTTCATTAAGTTGTTTTTAGCTTTGATCTCATCCTATTGTTTTTTTGTTTTGTTTTTTCTTTGCATTAGCTTTGATCTCATCCTATTGTTTTTTTGTTTTGTTTTTTCTTTGTATCGTAATCTTTGGGCTACTATTTGTGTTTTACTGTCGTTTAAATCTTACACAGCCCCCCTTTTGTTGACTCAAACATTCTTGCAAATTCCTATATCATAATTTATTAGCATTATCGCACTCACATTTTTGTTTTAAACCTCCCGTTGGAAAACCATCAATTCTGTCTCCGATCAGATGCGATTTCAGAAAGTCTTTCTTTCTTTATTCTCCCGCATAATCGAGTAAGAGAAATTCAGAGACCGGGGCTAAATTCCCGTCATGGTTCTTTCGCCCTTTTTTTCCGACCGCATGTGCTCAAATGTCCAAAAAATAAGAAACACAATTTCCTAGATCCGCCAGAGATTCTGATCCACGATTTGTAGCCCGCATATAGCAAGACCTCACAACTCATAGCTCCGAAGTCTCTGAGCCCTATAAATTTTAATTGAACAACATTTTTGAATTGATTTGTTTTTTTTTTTTTTTACATGCGTGCGATGAATTTTCACCAAAGTTTAGGAATGAAAGAATCTGAGTATTGGATAACTGCCTGTTGGAGGATAAATTTACCGCGCAAGTGAATAACGAGTCGATCAAAGATTATTTTTGACTGTACGATATAAGTAACAGGAAAGAGTAAGAGGGAAAATGATGGAGCACGCGATTTTGAGGAGAGCAGATTTGTACATCAAACGTAAAAGATCACGCATATAAGTATTTTTGTTTTCCCCGCTATATTTGGAAATGTATTTTCAGTCCTCGATTTTCGGCGTTATATTCACCGGAAGTATGAAACTGTACTATGCCGATTGAAAATGACGTTCATCCTGCTTTTTTAAAAGCGCTTTTACGCAACTTTAAAAAACAATCAATGGACTAGTTTATCGTTGATATACTTATCAAAATGCATTTAAGCATTATAGATAGCATACCTGAGCCAAAATACAAGGAATCGACCAGCTGACATTATTTGATTTGCTGACAGTACCTACAGTATACACGGTGATTCGTATTGCCGTAAGAAGCGCTGCCTCGCGTTAAACAATAATAAATGTCGCGAAACTTATAATTCGAATTCTCATTTTTCAGGACCGATTGCGGTGACAAATTAACCAAAGATCAATTCGAAATGCCCCCAAAATCTGTGATTGTTTTATCTTATTGGTCGTAAGTATTCCATTTTTGTATCTTCCACTTTTGATACAGTTTTCACCTTTCTCCCACTCCTGCTTCATTTCTGTCTCTCCGTTTTGATCTTCTCTAATCACTTCCAAACGCTTTATTTTATTTTTTGGATTGCTTTTCCTCTCGAATCCATTGCTTCACTTATAATTAAATGGAGGAAAATTATTATTGCCAAATTGCACGAGACTCCACCAAGTTTAATCCAGTCTTGAGAGGTTGCTAGGAATGGAAGAGCCAGTGTAAAATGCTTACTTTAAAATCAAGCTTAAAATGTTTCTTTGCTATAAAGTTACTCAACTGGTATATTCGTCTTTGGGAAAAAACTGGAAGGTTGTAAATAAAAAAAAAAACTTCATTCACCCATGTAATTTAAATCATCTTTGTTTCAGGCCGCAAAAAAGAACTCTGAAAAAAACTAGGAGTGGAGCTTCGTTTTTAAACAGGCAACTAATGTTGGAAGAAGAGAAGTTGCGAAGGAAAAATAGCATTAAATTTACCGTAAATTGAACGGGCAGAATTAAACTGGGGCAAAACGAACGCTGTATAGGAAGTCATTCAACAGTATCAAATACAAGCGACCAGATATTTTCATTCCGGAGGATGTAATAAAATGCATTTAAAAGTTTTCAACTTTCTTCAAATCAAACATTTTCGCCGATAGCCAAGGGAATTCTGTATCTCTCGGCCGTGGACGAAACATTCGAAGACTCCATGGACAGTTTTTAAAAATTACATTAGTTAGAACACTTAGAACAAATCGCATTCGCCATGTCTTTTCGAAGGTAATTGTGAATTCCGGTGTAGTCTGGAAAAGTGATAGGACTGTTTTTTTGTTACGTTTTATTTTTTATTTCAAAAATGTGACAAACCAAAACATTTCTTGAAAAAATTCCAATAAACATCATTCCTTAATTACTTGCTATAATTACTATGATTTCTTCTCACTACACTCTGAGATTTCTTTTTTTAATCCAAGGGGTACCTATTTGGTTTGTGTTAAAGAAACTGCACAGCGAAATAGAGATTATAAGGGGGAATCCCTTTAACCTAAGGAAAATGTCTGCTGCTACAAGTAAAAGATTCCGTGTCATGACAGTAATTCTCCTTCATAAAATCAGAATTTACTTCGCGCAAGGAAAACTGTCACAAGTAAACGGGTTTCCTTGTTTTTAAAGAACTGATTTCTCTCAGTTTAATCACTCAAACAACGACAATATTGATTCAGTCAGCTGGTTTTAAGGCAACTTCACATTTTGCGTTACTACTTATATTCCACATCATCCCCTGAACCCCTCGCAGTAACAAATCTATGCGTGACGCACATGAAACCTTGGCCTTGGGGTCCTGCTATATATCCTACGTCATCAGACTCAATTTTTCGGACAGCAAAAAGCAAGATAGGGTCGAAAGCGTTGAAATTTTTTTATTTTTAACGGAGAGGTATCTTAAATGCCTCCTATTCAAGTTTTCTTTGGGCACAGTCCATTTGTTTTCTCACAGATGGTGTAGGAGCACTGAGAAAAATTTCCTGTGGCCCTCGGTAATATCGTCGAATTTTTTGCCTTTTTAACCCTTTACTGCATGATTTTTTTTTCAATCAATTTTTTTTTTTTTTTTTTAAGTACAATTTTGATCCTTGAGACAGGGAAAAATAGTGAAAAAATTCTTTCCATTATATTTCAACTAGTGGCCGGTGGCCGCTTCGCGGCCAAGCGTTCCGTTTCACGTCTTGCGCGTGATTTTTGTTTATTTGAGCTAAGACTTTGACTCGATATCATCCACTCCCTAACTCCGTTTGCTATTCGCCCATCTAATCTTGCTCCGAAGAACGAAATCTAAAAACTTACTCTATTATTCCTGAAATACTAAAGTGTTATTTTCTCAGGTACCAAAGGTTTAGAAAACAGGAGTCATTATTTGGAGGGGCATAAATAGCAAAACCCCCGCCCAAACCCCCTTATATGAAACTTAAACATTTTTTAGGGGTAGTCGTTCTCAAGAGGGCCCGATCAAAAACCGCCAATTTTTTTTTGGCGCTCATGGAGACGCCGAAACCCCCAGAATCGGCGCATTTGGATGCACCGTATTAGCGCATGTGGATTATACGATTTAGAACTGTACAGAGAAAAGAAGGGAAGGCGAGAAAGAGATAGCGAGAGTGAGAAACCTGCATTCACAATAAAATGAGAAGTTCGGGATAAGCAAACAAATACGCATGACCGAGATCGCACACCTACGATAACCTTTCGTTGAACTGACATGACAATAAGACATTGCGTTTCAGTGAATATCAAAAATCTACAGGGTGTCCCAGACCACCCGTGTAGGTACTTTTTCTCAAAAACGGCTGGGAGTAGAGAGCTGAAACAAAAAAGTCAGATAGGAAATTGACCCCAAAGAATTCAATGAAAATATTTTCAAAGCCCCCCGAGGCCCCCCAGGGAGGTTTTGGGGGGGGTTTGAAACACATTTTTCCATTTTTGGCGGGAAAAAGCCTATGAAAGGTACAAAAATAAGTTCAGATTCTGAAAGAGCAACTCATTGCCGACATTTTTACTCCAGTAACTTTTCCCAGAAAACCCCAATTTTTGGGGTTATGGGCCCTTTTGGGGGGAAATTTTCATTCGGCCACTGTGACCACACTATTCAATATTTTTCAAAAAACTGAAATCCATCTGAAAGAAGAGATCAAGACCTTTCGATTGATGTGCCACATAATACCTAAAAGTGAAAAATTAAGGCCCCCGCGAAGATTCCAAAATTTGGGGGTCTTTGGGCCCCCCCCCACGTAAAAAAAGTCAAATAGCAAGGTATAGCTTGTGATACATCGATCGAAAGCTCTCAAAGAGTAGAATAAGATGACGCAATTCAAAATCGTCTACAATCATTACTTTCAAAATGGCGGCCATTTGAAAATTTTGGGTGTTCAAAGGAAAGTCCTGGGAAAGGAGTCCAAAGATGAACGATACATAAATTAAAAGGCCTTAAAAAAAGCAAACGAATGGCGCAAACCGCAAATCAATCCGCCTCTTCAATCAAAAGTTATGACCGATTGAAACTTAAAGGGCTCAATAAGGCCTATTTAAGGCTGCTTAAATTTCAATCGGTCATAACTTTTGATTGAAGAGGCGGATTGATTTGCGGTTTGCGCCATTCGTTTGCTTTTTTTAAGGCCTTTTAATTTATGTATCGTTCATCTTTGGACTCCTTTCCCAGGACTTTCCTTTGAACACCCAAAATTTTCAAATGGCCGCCATTTTGAAAGTAATGATTGTCGACGATTTTGAATTGCGTCATCTTATTCTACTCTTTGAGAGCTTTCGATCGATGTATCACAAGCTATACCTTGCTATTTGACTTTTTTTACGTGGGGGGGCCCAAAGACCCCCAAATTTTGGAATCTTCGCGGGGGCCTTAATTTTTCCTTTTTAGGTATTATGTGGCACATCAATCGAAAGGTCTTGATCTCTTCTTTCAGATGGATTTCAGTTTTTAGAAAAATATTGAATAGTGTGGTCACAGTGGCCGAATGAAAATTTCCCCCCAAAAAGGGCCCATAACCCCAAAAATTGGGGTTTTCTGGGAAAAGTTACTGGAATAAAAATGTCGGCAATGAGTTGCTCTTTCAGAATCTGAACTTATTTTTGTACCTTTCATAGGCTTTTTCCCGCCAAAAATGGAAAAATGTGTTTCGAACCCCCCCAAAACCCCCCTGGAGGGCCTCGGGGGGCTTTGAAAATATTTTCATTGAATTCTTTGGGGTCAATTCCCTATCTGACTTTTTTGTTTCAGCTCTCTACTCCCAGCCGTTTTTGAGAAAAAGTACCTACACGGGTGGTCTGGGACACCCTGTATATGTGAATGGAAGAGAAACTTTGCGCGGGAAAACTATGCCTTTTTCAAACAGCCCTTTATTGACGACAGTAATTTTTTGAAATAGGTTGGCTCGAAAATTCAGGCAAACTTCGTCTAAGATTTTAGGGTCATTCTTTTAGCGCTTTTTGACCACTGATTTTGCAGCAAATTGCCGTTTTTTGGCTACTTTTTCAAAAATTCCTTCGTGTATGTTTTAGCGCTTTTGGCTTATCTTTTTTGGGAATTGGCGCTTTTGAATGGTCGCCTCCCCCCCCCCCCCCCCCAAATGATGAAATTCCTATTTTTTAGAGTTTTTTTAGAGTTTTTTTAGACACTTCACGAGGCTCAAGTTTGTATAACCAGTGAACAGCTACTGGCAGCCGATTTTAGCGTACGACGCAACGGGTCCATCGGACCCAGTTCCAGCATCTAAGGGCATCTCAAGTTCACCACAGAGTTTTAGTGTGAAGTCAACGGTTAGCCAAAAATTACATCAATAATGCACTCATCGGTTGCAATCGGTTGTGACAAAACTCGCATAGCGTTCCAAACTATCTCACCCACTCTCCCGCCGTGACCTCCAATCCCCATGTGTATACCCATCTCTTTCTAGTGTCCTGATTCGTATACACAGGGCCTCGTATTACGGCATGTTAACAGCAAATTCGCATTAAAATTGAGGAATTCATTTCTGCCAAAAAATATTTCACAAAAGATGTCTCTACATACGTTTTTTTTTAAAATTAGAGTATAGCTGTACAACATGGGGGTTACGTGAGAGCAAAAGAGACAGTTTGTCTTTGTTTGGAACGCTCATCACCGGATGCCGTCATCACCAAGTCATCACTAAAAGAATCATCTATTTTGAAATAAACATCGCACTGGCCCAATAATATTACTGCACAGATTAAAAAATAACAGGTATACAATCAAATGAACCATAAAAACTACATACTCAAGGCTCAAGAGATCTATCGAAACTTTGTTTTCTTTTTTAAGTAGATTCCATGAATCTACTTATTGCGGAGGGTGCGATGTTGGATTTTTCGGGAAATTTTATCAAATGAGCACGTTTCATGGTCCCCTGAGTGAGAAAATACCACTCGTTGAAAATTGTATATATATATATATATATATATATATATATTTATATGTATGTTTCAGCCAGTTTTACCGTTTTTATGTACCACGATCCTGTTCGTAATTTTTGGTTTTTGTTCTTGAAATTTTTCTCAACTATTTGTTGGGTTGATTTCTTGGATGAGTTCGAAGATGGTGTAAATCCGATTGTTAGTTTTCGCGCTATGGGCCGTGTTTGAGTCGTGAAATGTGTTTTTGACGTTTGTTTTTAGGAGTGTTTGTATTGAGCGTTTTTTTTGGGAAAATTTATGTTAACCGTTTTGTTACGCAACTTTTTTACTTGAGTCATTTTTTTGTGTTTTGCGTTGTAAGCGAGTTAAAGTGATGTGTTTTTCGGGTTTTTTGGCAGTGTTTTTATATGAAGAAATTGTTTTTTTGGTTCAAAAATTTCAGTATTATCGTGGAGGATGTTTTTAGTTCATATGCTCCATCCCTTAAATTTTCCTTGTGTTTTACGTGTTTTAGGAGCTATTTAGTTTCTTATGGGATTTTACATGTGAAAGACAAGGATAGAGTATTGGTATAATTGCTCGTTCCTTGTTTTACACGTGCACTGTTGCTTAGGTACGTTATTTATTTATTTTCTTGTTTGATCAGCTGCTCTTATTCAGATTTATTCCTCATTAGCGTTACAAAGATTACACATTTTTCTATCTTGGTACTATAATCTTTTTCTCATGGGTATTTTTATTTAAATGTTGAACAGCTGATAAAAAAAAAAAAAAAAAAAATGAATAATTCAAAGAAAATCATAACATAACCTATTTATTGAAATTTGTGAAAAACTTATATAACCTAGCTTTTATTTCTCACTTGCATTGTAAAGATTACACATTTCTCTATTGGTAATATAATCTTTTTCACAATAATATTTGGATTTTGAGCAGCTGATGAAATAAAAAAAAATTTTAACGAAAATTATAACCTATATGTAAATTTTTGAAAAAATGATGTAACCAAGCATGGAATCTACTTCGTCTTACCGGCCTGCCGGGAGGCATTTTTTTTTTTTATTTAAATCGGAAAAAAAACAGACCTTAAAAACATCATAACCTCGCCAAAACGCGAACTGAAACGAAAACAATTCAAATCGCCAACTCAAAGATAAAAAAATCTGTAACCATATTTTTGGTTCGTTAGTAAGTAGTATTCTTGGATGAATCACTTATACATTTAAAGTAAACGATGCATTTTCAACAGAAAACCAATTATTTACCTAACTCAGTATTCAGTAATATTTGACAGTATATTATTAATAATCATTTAGTTTCTTTATAAATTCTCGAAACTTAGCTTTTGGTGGGTTATATTCGAGATATTGAATCAATGCACCGATCTCATCAAGTCATCGTTGATTGTACTATTCTGTTTATCTATGCATATGAAACATATGATAAGTATCGAAGCTCTATACATCGCGAAGCGATACAGCAACCTCGTCAAGCCATCATCAATCGAAGACTGTACAGTGCTGCCGTATTTAACATAAAATATTTATACACATTTTTCATTAAGTCTGAGGTGCCTGGTATATTTCTCAACACAGCTAGCAGCACTGTGACTCTCTCATTGTGTATATCTACGTAAAAATATGGATAAAAAGTCGAAGCTATACATCGATATCATGAAGTCGCTATTAAAATGCGTCTACCCGAACGGTTCCTTCCGCGAGTAAAACATATGATGAAGATCGCCATGGTAACGTCAAATCATGCGATCTAATTAAAAAAAAAATTGTCAGAGCACCACGTTTCTCGCTCACACGCGTACAAAATCGTATGCTCTTCCGCACGTATGCATTTAAAAAAGGACGACAAAATCTCGCTTCTCTCTCCCACCCTTGCAAAACGAACTGATTCGCATCCTTTTCGCACTCGCACAACTTTTTGAGAGAAAAGTTTTTAGCATTTTAAAAAGGGACGTGGGGCCCGCACGGAAAAACTTATATTTTTCCCGAAGCATTGGAGCCGAGCCCGACCGATCGGTACCAGGCCCCTCCCGAACGGTGCAACGGTTCTCCAGGAACTTAGCTTCATTCTTACAAATATAATATAGGATGGTAAAGAGCCTGAATATTAATTGTTCCAAAAATGGCCTTACCCGCATTTAGGTATCCATGCAACTGAAAATAAAGTTTTCAGGCTAAAAACAAAAAAATTAAAGTAGTAAAAAATAAGTTAGTAAGTTTCAATAGTTGTTTTTTTTTGTATATGGTACCCCTGCTTTACTCCCAAACATAACAATGAAAATCGGAAAATCTCTATCAGATTTTCAGTAAGCTATTTCCAACCACTCTGCACGTTCTCTATCCTGTGCTGCGCGCTCTAGGACAAAATCGACAATTCTTACTAGTTTAGTATCTGTTCCACATGTGACCCACCATGCAGCGACAGTACAACTCAAGTCCCCTACTTTTAGATAAGGCTTCAAAGTAATTGTTCCAGATCTGGGCTCATCTGCAGTTAAGGGTTAATTCGCCCAAAAAAGATATATGTATTTTCAGCTGTAGTTTTGATGTCACTTGCCCAATGGCAAAACGTGCAATCTCCGGCAACAGACACTTTTGTCTCTGTAAACCATTTAATAAAGCCCGATCCAAAAGTAATCAATTCAATATTTCGATATTTTCCATGCTTTTAAATGGACCACATCAAACGTTGCCAGATTGCATGCTTCGCCATCGCATTGTAGAGCTCGTTTCAGAAGTGTAGGCGGACCTAGACCGATAATTTTTAGAATTTGTCAACATTATTTCTGATATTACTCGATGGAAATGAATAAAAATGAAATTGAGTTTTCACTTTTTTTCAATTAAGAAAACTTTAAACACAAAAGAATAAAGTCAGAGGCAAATTCAGTATTGATTTGAAGGAATAAAAGTTGAAAATTCGCCAAAGATTATGGTTTTGGTCCGCCTACACTTCTGAAACGAGCTCTACTTGCCTTAAACATACTTCCGTTAACAAAAGGAAGGAATAAAATAATGCACGTATATTTTTGTCTAACAGGATCAACAATTCTATTTTTTTTCTTCTAATAATAAATAATTAAATATTGATGATTTAAGATAAAAAAGTACAAGATTATATGTATAGCTGAGCTCAGGAGCTTAGTTGAGGAATCAGGCTTTTGAAGTATAATTTAATGACGCTTGGATCCCAATGATTTTCACACTTAGACAATAGCTCGATGCATCTAAAAGGGTTCTCCATCACTAGTTTTTACTTTGGCGTTGGTGACATTGATAACGTTGGTGACATCGGTTATTTTGGTGACTTTGATATGGTTGGTGACATCTAAGGAGTCGGTAAGTTCGGTAACTTCGGTAACTTCGGTAAGTTAGGTAATGACGGCAGCATTGGTCCTGTCCTTTTACTTTTTGTGCGACCGAGTTGCTGAGGTCTGAAAAGTAAAAAACCGCAAATAATACAAAACTAAAACGACATATAAGCAATCTTAATGTCTGACTCGTCAATTATGGTCGAATAATAACATATGAATGACAGTGGCGTAGCGTGCAATTGACAACGTTGCAGTTCATCCATTTAAACCTGTTCAAAATATCGAACTATTGGGTGTTCGGTGAACACCTTCGCATTCGACCTTTTACATAAGTTTAAATAAGCACAGTGCAACGTTGTCAAATTGCACGCTACGCCACTGATGAATGATTCTCGGAGTCACCATTTCTGATTGATTGCTGAATTTTAGGATGTCTCGTAGAGGCGGCTCGTGAAAAATCGATCATAGTTTCCCGCCAAATTGAATCAACGCAAAAGAACCGATTATTTTAGAGAACTCCTGAAGGATCTATTCTTTTCCGTATAGCATTATGCATACAATGTAGACAATATTGCTATATCGCAAGGAGACTGTTTCAAGCTTTTGCTGTAAGTGATTTAACCTTCTATAGCGTAGTGTTCCCTCCAGGTAACAACAAAAATATATGTGATTTTTAGGAAATTCAAAAAAATCAGGTCGCAAATCAAAATGCTCAGTCTTTGAGCCCGTGAAACCATAATAGATCCGGTACTTATTTGGATCAGAAAAAATAATCGATGCTTTAGAGGGTTTTGGCCGTTTCAGAGGTAAAAACCTCGAAAAATGACGATGAGAACACTTCAAACTTACAAAACCTACTTTTAAACTCAGAAAATGCTCTTAAATGCGTAATAATGGCATTGCGGTTACAAAGAATGGAAGAATCCTATATCATTATTTTGTCACTCTTTGTACATGAATGCTGGAAAGGAAGATTCATAGGACTCATGTGACTGCGTGTACTAATCACATTGGAATTCCGGAAATGGATCTAATCTTGCATATAGTATAAAAGAAACTGGGATGGTAAAAAGCAAAGAGCAGGACAAAAAATGCAACGATGATATAAAATAAATATAAAAATTGTTCTTACAGCCAGAAGTATAAAACCATTACAGACTTCGGTGGCAGTTCATAATCACCTTCGGTCAATTTTTTACCACAAGCGACCCTGGAAAAGAGGACGGATTTGCTTAGTTTCGTAAACAATTAAAAAAGCATATTCACAAAGAGTATTTAGCGCATGGAATCAAGCTATAATTCCATCTAGAAGTGAATCGATTTTTGTTTGGAAGAGGATTGATTAATGAAACCACTAGAAAAACATTAGAAATCAATTCCCATTTGTACGTGTACGCTCAAATTGAGAATTCGACCATTTTAAATCCTATGCTCAGTTTTTTGATTTCCGAAAGGTTTCGAAAATGTTTGATATTTACCTACATACATTGATCTCAGGAATGGGAGGGGAAGGGGTTACTTTTTGAAGGATTTAGAATAACCATGCTGAGATGTGAGAAACGATTCAATCAGCAATGTCATCCATTTAGAACCCAAGCTACATTTGACCGCGCAGTTTCCATTCCTTTTGTCAAGTTTTTCCTATTTTGATTTTTTTTTTCTCAATAAAGTGTTGACTGTCAGGCGGATTTCGAAAAGTAAAAACGAACCAAAGTTTTGGCTCTCAAAAGATATGGAAGCTTGGCAAAAATAACTGAAAGTGCGATTATCCCATAACCTAAATTTTATCTAAATATCTCATCATTTGTTGTTGCAATATCTACAGAGGAAAAAAATATAACTTTGGTAATTTAACGACATTAAATAACCCATCAGTAAAAATGAATGGATGAGGCATAACATTTTTTTTTTTTTTGTGGATTCAACTATAGTCCGTTTCATTTAAATAGAAGCTTGAGCTCCACTCTTTCCCCTACGAGTTTTACCCTCACTCTCGTACCTGCGATGACTCGAGACCTGCCCCGTCGGTCGGGGATTCCGTCAGTCACAATGGACTGTCCTTTGGATAGCTGACTGTCTATGGGGTTGTTGTAGAGGTCGGAATTTTATGTTTTTGATTACAGATTCTGAAAACGTTCGCCGAGTAGAGCATTTTCGTTTTTTTGTTTTTTTCCTACGACCAATAGAAGCCGAGATAATCGACTTTGAAGCATCGCCAATTATTGCATCATATATACTAATTATTGCGCAATCCAGTGCACTACGGTTCTCATATCTCTTAAACTTCCAAAAATAACCCTATCGACCTATACCTCATTTTGAAGCAGAAGTCAAACGGAATCGTTCTGTGCAAATCTCAGGTCTCTAACTGCTGTCGTTCCAAAATGGCGGGTTTTTTATTTTTATATTCTGGCGCCATCTTAATATTTGGATCGGCGCCATTTTGGAACGACAGCAGTTAGTGACTTAAAATTTGCACAGACCGATTCCGTTTGACTTCTGCTTCAAAATGAGGTATAGGTCGATAGGGTTATTTTTGGAAGTTTAAGAGATATGAGAACCGTAGTGCACTGGATTGCGCAATAATTAGTATATATGATGCAATAATTGGCGATGTTTCAAAGTCGATTATCTTGGCTTCTATGGGTCGTTAGAAAAAAACAAAAAAACGAAAATGCTCTACTCGGCGAACGTTTTCAGAATCTGTAATCAAAAACATAAAATTCCGACCTTTACAACAACCCCATTGTGACGGACGGAATCCCCGACCGATGGGGCAGGTCTCGAGTCATCGCAGGTACGAGAGTGAGGGTAAAACTCGTAGGGGAAAGAGTCGAGCTCAAGCTTCTATTGAAATGAAACGGACTATAACAACCTTTTGATGGTTCTTTTTTGCGGGATGATTCAACCTCCCAAGAGCTCCTTGAATATGGTTATCGCCAGATTTTAAGTTCTAGGTTCAGGCTGTTTGGTATTTTTTTCGTGAGGGGGGGGGGGGGTGTTTAGTTTATTGTATTTTTGTGTTGGATTTTGGAGGCCAGAGATTGACATGAAAAAGCTGTATTGTTTAAAATGCTCTTACCAATCTGAACATTCACCGGCGGCGCTAACGCCAACCAATGGAATGCCGAGTAGAGTTGCACCCTTGATCGCAGGGATTTTATTTTGCAGGTTGAAAGGTCTACTGGTTGATTTGCGTAAATTAATCAAAACGACGTAAAAAGAACTCCTGTGCTGCCTGAAAACAAAAACAAAAACAAACGTAGACATTATTAAGCAATACGACAATAAAAGTAAAGATTAAAATACTTGTACTAGATCCGCCAGAATGTCAATTGCTTGGAACGGGTAAGTGCGCAGCCAAAAATCGTGTTCTAATCAAGACTGTGTTACGGAAAAGAGACATCTCCCAACCAAAAAGGGGGAGCTCGGGGGCCTTCCCTGAAATTTCGTTTTACTTTGAATTTCTTTGAGAGGCCACTCTGAAGCACTTGTGGCATGTTCCTTCGTCTTAAAAAAAAAAAAAAAAAAAAAAAAAAAAAAAAAAAAAAAAAAAAAGATCTAAGAATATTTGTCTTCAATTAAAAATGATAAACGGTGTACTTCTAATATAACAAGAAGACATACATGGCAGATAAATTAACGATTATTCAATTTACAAACTGCATAAACTTACGTAAAACCAAACTGCGAGGTGAAAGCTAGTCCCTAGTGTTCAACTTCTCACTCACCTTGTAAAAGCGAACACATCATCATCAAAAACATAAGTGACGAAGCTTCCTTCGTAAAAGGAAGGTCTCTTTCTTAGCTGCATTAGCGTTTTAAAATTTTTCAAATGTGAGCTCTTTGGGGCTGTACGTTCCACGGCAACGTTCGTCACGAAATAGTCATCATTGACAGGCAGCCATGGTTTATCGGCTGCGGTAAAACCTATGACAAACAGTGACATGCAAGCATGTAAATTATAACTATTCATGAGTTGTCCCCCCCCCTCCTTAAGTTTATGCGCTCAGATGGGGTTTTTGCTGGTCACCTTTTTTATGCATCGAGAAACAGATGGTGAATGTTGGAATATAATTCTGCGTTTCAGAAAAGAAAGGCAACAGGTGTAAAAATGCAAGGCGCAACACTGCTTGCACTTTTTCTCCTACTCCGTTTCAAATACTTTTACATTTAGTTTTTAGTCTTGTATAATTAATTCTTGGTCCAGAGTGACTGTGCTTTCATTAATACAAACAATCAATATTTTACCAAAAATATGCCCTCAATTGCTACTTTCTTAAAAAAAAAAAAAAAAAAAAAAAAACAGTGAAAACTTCCGAGAGGAATAACTACGTCTTTATTGTTAATCGTCAAATGCTGAAGGAATTGATATTGCTCAAAATATTAATGCCAAAATCAGAGAGGTCCTGATGATCTAAAACTTCGATTTTTGCTCATAATTTTTTTTTTTTTTTTTTTTTTTTTGTCTTCTTCCGAAAGCTTGACAATTTCTGATCTCAAACACGGAAAAAATTATGAAAGAAATTCAGCATTTTTGTGGTTGATTTTAGCTTCAATAACCAAACGGTATGATAAACTCTATAATACATGGACGGTTCAAAAATTACCGAGACCGATGCCATATAACTTCCGAAATAAACTAGCTAGAGATCTGATCTTGATCGCACGTTTGAAGTATCAACCCATTTTCTATCTACTATAGCTCAAGATGAGCAGTGAGCACATTTGGTCAAAAATTAATAAAGTTATGACAGTTTTAGAAATAAAAAAAAAG
Source organism: Trialeurodes vaporariorum (assembly GCA_011764245.1). Taxonomy (NCBI): domain Eukaryota; kingdom Metazoa; phylum Arthropoda; class Insecta; order Hemiptera; family Aleyrodidae; genus Trialeurodes; species Trialeurodes vaporariorum. Next base: position 82,421,988 of record VMOF01000111.1, on the reverse strand, counting down.
GTTGATTCCCTAAGGGACACACATTTTCTCGCAGCGAAATACGAAGCACTAAATTGTCCGATGTTTTCTTTCTTAGAGCACTACTTGGCAACACCGAAAATACAACTAGTAAGCCTCACAGCTCAAGATGAGACTCACGGAAAAAAGATTAGTGAAAATAACCATGCGGATACCTGATTTTGGCACATGCTAGATGTTATGGTAAACTTGACCAGAAGTATGGTACATTTACCGATACTTTGAGTAAATTCAACATGCAATCAGGTAACATCACCTAGTACCAAGTCAAATCATAGTATATTTCTGGTTAACATGACCATGACATCTAACAGGTGCCAAAATCAGGTATTCGTATGGTTATTTTCACCGTAGTTTTTTTGTTTTTTTGTTTTTTTTTCCAGTGTGATAATGCTCATTATCTGATCAAAACATTTGACTTCAGTGCTTCGTTTTTCGCTGCGAGAAAATGTATGCTAAAAAACCGGTAGGGTGTTAACCTTTTTTCTTTTAGTACAGACCGTCATACAGGGGCGGACTGGGCCGGGGTGCCGGGATGCTGCAGCACCCCGGGCCCCTCCATGTCCGCTCCCCTCCTCTCTGGAACAGTACATAGTTCGGGCCCCTTTCCCCAAATCCCGGGCCCCAGCACCCCGGGCCTTTTTGCCCCAGTCCGCCATTGCGTCATAACTTAATCAATCTTTGACCAAATCTGCTCATCTTAAGCTCAATCGAAAAAAATGAGCTGATCTTTCAAACGTAACCAATATCATATCGCTATAACTAGTTGATACACAGATGATACGTCCAAAACTTTTAAGTCCAAAAATGAATGTCCAAAACGCATTAAAGTAAAAAAAAATTGTAGTTCATTGGACATCAGAACGTTTGGACGATATGACATTGGACGAAAATATAACTGGACAAATGAAAGTTTGGAGAAGAAGTTTTGGACATAAAGGCTGTGGACATATCATCTGGGAACCGACTAGCTTACTTCGGAAGTTATTATGACATCGGCCCCGGTACTTTTTTGTACAATGTACAGCCTATGTAATAAATGATTACCGTCATCAAACAACTAAGTAAACTCGCGATTAACATTATGAAAGTTCCGCGATACGTCTTGTAGAGTTTACTTTACCTCTTGATCGGGGCCAAAATCAACGACAAGTGTAGATAATTTCACTAAATAATCATTTCCCCTCCTGTAGAGTGTCTCTACTTAGGAACTAAATTATCCAAAAGTCATGTGAATTTGAGTTCTTACCAGCATTTTTCGCCGTTGACCATTGGAACGGAGTCCTATGAGGCATTTTACTGTTGAAAGGATATTCCGGGCAATCTTCCTTGTCCATAACCCAGTAACTATTCATGCCGATCTCATCACCCATGTAGACAATGGCCGTGCCCGGTAGTAGAAGAGTGAGGGCATTGATAATGTCCACAGCAGCCATCGAGTCCATGCGAGAGAAAATTCGCGTAGTATCATGTGTACCAGACTGAGGAATTATAAAAATAAAAAAAATAATAAAAAACAGATTGTCATAGTTATTATTAACGAGCTCCGACATATTCGCTTGTATTGAAACCAACCGAAGTGCGCATGGATAAAGAGAAAGTTAGTAGATCAAATGCAGACGGATTTCAAGTACATACGTGGAGCTCGCCTTAGAAGTGGAGGTGGATCTCAGCGAAGATGTTTGGAGTTTTTCCAGCGTTATTTTTCATTTTTCCACGATGGATAAATTAATGAAAATAATTTGAGCCTTAGATTTTTATTAAAATACGCTATAAAATCAAAAGGTCAACGTCTCACGCAAAATTTTAGTTGGTTCCAGGAATAAAAATTCTCTATTTCTGAAACAAGCTACATCAGAATTTGGCAATAGATTTTTTTTTTTTTCAAATTTACGCTTCAGCAGTATATGGAACAAGAATTTTCATGAATTTTTAACCCCCCCCCCCCCTTAATTAAAAAAAAAAAAAAAAAAAAAAAAAAAAAAACATTTACACACTAAAAAGTGTATAAGGACCTTCATAATCTACTCATAAAGTCGCAAATTTCCTTGTTTACTACACCTATGAAGTAAATCTTTTGTTTAATTTATGAAAAGAGTAACCAAAGAAATTGCAACTCTAATTATAACATCTAATAGTCATTCTTGAAAGAGGATAACATGCGAAATGTGTCTTTTTTTTTTGTATGTTCAAAATTATGAAAAGAGGTATTTGCGAACAAAATTATTCGTCTTAATTCAGCGATGATTCTAAAAATGATACTTTATCCTGCGTAATAATGTGAGAATATTTCTTTTGATTTCATTTTTAGCAACCATATAACGTCAAATGTGTTATCTATTATAAAAAAAGGTCAATATAAAGCTAAGAGTGCCTTTTTGATGCATTAAAAACGCACTTTGAAAAGTCTCACGTAAAAACATTTGGAGAATATTCTGTGATGCGCAAAAATGATGACCTTGCGTTTTTTGGAGAGAATTTTTTTTTCACTTACCGCCCAATTAGGATGCTGCCATTTGGCCAATTTCTTTAAGAGAAGACTGATCGTTTCATTCAGAGTTTGAGCTTTGGTTTGACCGGTGACATCAAGGAATGCATAGTTGAATGGAAAATGGGCTCCAGGTTTATTTACTTCGCCATAGTAAGGCAGAACTTTTTCAACGGCTGATCGGCTGGCATCAACCATCATGAAACTGAAAAACAAACTGTGGTTGAGATAGGAATCGATTCGACCAACCCGAATGACCCTATTTTTCGTTACAATCAATGTTTGTAAACATTTCAAATGGGGCTATTGCACACTTTTTCTATAAGCGATTTAATAGTCGATTTTGGCGTAAAAAACTCAAAAAATAACGATGACGGGACTAAAAACTTCCAAAATCCACTCCTAAACTCAATAAACGCAGTTATTTGCGCGAGCGTAATGGTGGCCGAAGGCACTAACAATGGGAGATTCCCATCTAACAATTCTGAAACTCCATCAAGAAGTGACCAATAAGAGACTACTTTCATTTGACACCGGTGTCACTAGGTGTTGCGGCACCATTCATCGGATGTGGATCATCACTCTGATGACTAATTACTCTGTGAATCATCCTTGTCAACATAGAAAGAGTGACGAAATTAAGATAGGAATCTCCCATTGTTAGTGCCTTCGGCCACCATTACGCTCGCACAAATAACTGCGTTTATTGAGTTTAGGAGTGGATTTTGGAAGTTTATAGTGCCGCCATCGTTATTTTTTGAGGTTTTTACGCCTTAATCGACTATTAAATCGCTTTCAGCAAAAGTGTGCAATAGCCCCATTGTTGATATTTTATCAGAGGCGGACTGGCCCCCAAATTCGGACCGGGAAACCAACTTTGGTCCGGCCCATATGGGGGATGTGAGGGGACACCCCCCCCCCCCCGAGAAAATTTTGGTATTTTCACAGTCAAAAATAACAATCTGAAGCAGGTTTGGGTCATCAATTTCATTATTATATGATCGCTGACTCTCTGCGTTTTTGCAGGGAAGAGACTGCCATTTTATCTTAGTGACGATAGATAACCTAACCTAACCTAACCTGGGGGGGGGGGTTTCCCCCCCCCCCCCCCCGAGAAAATGTTGGTATTTTCACAGTCAAAAACAACAATCCGAAGCATGTTTGGGTCATCAATTTCATTATTATATGATAGCCGACTCTCTGCATTTTTGCAGGGTAGAGACTGCCATTTTATATTAAATATATGAAATATAAAAAAAGTAAAAAAAAAAAAAAAGCCCTTTTCATGGCTACCTAAACATTCTGAAATATTTCCTCTCTGCTTTCGTTCCAGCCCTAATGAAGCGAATGATCGGCCCTGCCCGGTCAGACCCACATAAAACGAATGAATATAGCCCGCCCCCCGGCCCGATCCGAATTTATCGAATGACAGGCCTGGCCCGGCCCGGCCGGCCCGTCCAAAACGTATTGAGTAACCGGCCCGGCCCTGACGTATCAAATGATCGACCCAGCCCGGCCCTGAAGTATCGAATGATCGGATCGGCCCTAAAAAATCGAATGAATGATCGGCCCGGTCCGGCCCAATTCGAATGATCGGCCCGGTCCGGCCCAATTCGAATGATCGGCCCGGCCCGGCCGGCCCTAAAAAATCGAATGACTGGCCCGCAGCCCAAATTTACCAAGTATAAATACATGCACGGCCTCACTTTTATCTTTGTCTCTGGTGTTTTCCTTCTTTTTTCTTCCTCTCTCTCTTCTTTTTTCCTTTTTTCTTCCTTTCTTCCTTTTTTTCTTCCTTCCTTTCTTCCTTTTTTTTCTCTTTTTTTCTTATTTTTTTCCCTCTCACGATCCAACCGGCCCTAAGTGGCCGCGGCCCACCGGGAAATTTCCCGGTGTCCCGGTGGGCCAGTCCGCCTCTGTTAATTTTATCAATGATTCCAGTGATTACTGCAGATTCACCGTCTCTCAGAGAGCAAATATGGCGACTCGTAAAAGTCAGCATTGGTATGAGGCAACAAAAACAAAGTCCTGTAAACACCGCGGTGATTGGAGGGGGGGGGGGGCAAAAATGGACTGGCCCACCGGGAAACCGAGGACAGTGAGCTGCGCACTACGGTCTGAGATCGAAAAAAAAGTGGCCAAATATCAGTGATGAAAAATCATCAAAGATCATCGTTTTCGACCTTTCAAAATCAATCTAAAACTTTCCAGTGACATTTCTAGGTTAGAATGACTTGTTAAAAATGTTCTCCAGTGATTAAAATTGATCTCAAAAGCTTAAAAATGATAAATTCATGAAAAATTTAGTCTCCGATTTTTGGCCACTTTTTGACGATCTCAGACCATAGTGCTGCGGTCCAACCACTGGCGGCTCGTGGAGGCGAGGCGACGAAAATGAGAGGTGCACAGGATTTTGTTTTAAACGCTTTTCACCTAAACTTTTTCGAAAATTCCATGTTTCATTCACACTTTTTGGACTATTGAAACAAAGAAAGATGGAATAATAACCATTTTAACCCTTATAAGTTATTTTTTAATTTTTTTTTCTTTCTTCTTCTTCAAAAAGTGTGAAAAAATCGCCTCACTTGCCTCACCTGGCGAGCCGCCACCGGGTCCAACTTGAGTCGGCCGGGTCAAGGGAGGAATAAATGGGAAAGAAAAGGAAGAAGGAAAAAGAGGCGAGAAATGAGGAATAGAGAGAAAGACGGAGAAAGACGGAGAAAGACATTATAGAGCAGACCAGCTTTTTTACAGCCCGGGCCGGCTGTGTGGTCCAAACTGGATGGGTTAATGAAAGGTGGAGAGGGGTCATACCTTGACCACGTGATGTCAACCCACATTCCACAACTCCAGTACCTATCCGATTCAAATACTCCTGCCGGAAGATACCGCAATTAGATCGGGAAATCTAGTTTTACTTTCATTGATTCGCCTTCATTTTTAGAGATAGGCCAAAACGCTACAGGCGCGTACGAATATTTAACTACTTCCCAGCCCACAATACTGCCCGATTCCCCAAATACGAAATGGAATCGCGCTCAACGAAATTTTCTCGAAATTTGACCTTATTCTCGACCGTTAAAAGTTGAACCTGTTCGACATAGTTAAAGTGGTCCATTTTTCAAAAATAAGTAAAATCTCTGCATGCCAGATTTTTTTAATCTATTTAATATAAACTTGACATCGATTACAGTCTAGATTGGTACTTTAGCGAGGCTTCAAGGTGGATAGCGTTATGCCAAACTTGCGAAGGCAATCTGATGATTTAATTCGATCAATCAGACACAAAAGAAAGCCTGTTCAGAACAAAATTCTACCCAACTTACGTGTCTACACGCTGTTTCTCGCCCCAAGCGTCAAGGAAGGCGCGAAATTCTTGAATGAATTTGTAACTTTCCGGGAGATTCTCGGTGAATTCTTTGGTCCATGGAGACTCGTTGTTTAGGAGCGGATCTTCAAATAGGTACGGAACTGCATCAAACCGGAAACCTTTGACACCCTTTTCCATCCAAAATTGCAAAATGTCCTAAACAAATTCGAGAACTATGACCATCCATCCAGTGACTTATCATTAATGTCAATTTATTATCATTCCCCTCAGTTAGAGTTCTTGTAATTCATGAGAATCGGAACAAGAGTCAATGGCTGCCCAGTGCCCCTGAACAATCGCTTTATTTTCTCTTAAGGTAAGTGACCCAAAGGTGGCCATACCTATGCTTGGGGCCAATATGCACGTATAAGTCATGAGAGATGAAAAAAAAAAACTAAATACGTCCATTAACTATTCAGACAGTTGGCTATCATATGTTAATTTCATTTTTTAAAAATTTGCTTGTTTTGGAGGTTTTTTTTTGCGTTTGAAAAAAAGTGGTGTTTTGACATCGCGCAAAACATGCACCTAAGGTGGCCACCCCTAATATTTTTGATGCACCTAAAGGTAGACACCCTCTTTCAAATTTCATTAATAAGTATTCAAATGCTATTTTATCATTCAAAAACGGAATTTAGACCCTAGTTACACCAGAAATTTTAATGATTATGATGAATTGAAAGTCAAAGGTGGAATCAATTTAAGGGCTTAGCTATTACAATTGTTTACTTCCGTGAAAATTAGCTGAAGACCTGCGAAAATGGACGTTGCACTGTTCCGCGCCAACTGAATCGTCCAATGCTCTTGATTTTTGGAATGGGGGAAGCGATTGCATCCTGCTACTCAGCACTAACGCCATCTATCGTCAATTTGTGTAATTAACTGAAATAAGCTGGGGTGGGCCACCTTTGGGTCACCTGCCTTATTTGAACTTAAGTAAAATTATCGATTAAGTAGGAGTTTGTAATTGAAGGAGACGTATACACCCACAAATTGTAGTTGACCTAAGCACTAGAGTCAATAGAGGAAAGTGAAAAATAAAGATGGTGAAATCTGTTCCTCGAAATTCGAATTCGTATTGAGAAGAAACAGCCGCACTGAAAGATCCGGCATACTGACCAGGGTTGCCAGATCGAGGGTAAAAAGCCGTATCGATGGGGGCCCCCCCCATTTAAATCAATGTAAAGCGTATGGCTTTTTCTTTTCAATCTGGCATCACTGATCCTGACTTTCTTTCACTTGTTCCCTGACGCGTAGTGGGAGAATGGTCATGGTATGAAGAATGGTCCAAACCGCAGCAATTTATCTCAACTCGTTCAAAAGTTAGACGGGGGGGGGGATACATCTGTTACACCCTGTATACATAATAATCATAGTTGTCATCATATCTAAATTAATCAAAAGAAACGAGGACGGGGCTGTTGCTATTTTTGACTGTAAGCTATTGAATAGACAATTCTTCCGGAGAAACCAGCAAAAATGACGACAAGTCTTCTGAAAAATCACGGAATCCACACATAGACTCACAAAAGGCTTCGGAGTTAAAGGCACTGGTGTGCAGCTACGCAGGTCGAATTAGAGATTCCTAACTAATTTGATGAGATTTCCCGCAGTGAAGTTTCTATGGAGAGAGACAAATTAGATAGGAATCTCGTATATGATACCTGCATAGCTCTAACATCTTTGATTCTGAATGGCGGAGCTACGTGGGTGTCATGTCATGCGGTATATTCCTGTCTAATTTGTCTCTCTCTTGATCTATAGAACCACACAGAGGAAACGGGAAGCCAAAAATGAAATAGGAATCTCCTATATTAAACGTGCGTCGATTCGCTTCTATGCCTTAAAATTTAAAGTCATTTTGTGAGTCTGTGAGTGCATTTTGTAATTTTGCAATTTTTTAATGCCACTCATCGTAATTTTTGCTGGATTTTACTCAAGAGTTAAAAATATATTCACTCGCTTTATAGCAAAAGTTTGCAAGAGCCCCAGTATTTAGCCACACCAGTCACCATAAGTATCATTGGGGGGGGGGGGGGGGAGAGAAGCGAGGCGTGAAATTTGACAATGATGTACTTTCTCCATTTAAACTCACTGAAAGAATCGAATGCTTCGGTCATCGGCGATGACCAGACGTTTCGACCTTTCTAATGTGTTTAAAGGGAAAAAAGAAACGTTGCCAAATTTCACGCAATGGGGGATCCCGTATTTACAGCTTATCTACATTCGAAAATGCGATCAAGAAGCATATTGTAAGTATCTTTTTTTTATTATTATTATTATTTGTGTGTGCATTGCACTCACTCAACCCTGCACATATTCGCAATAGAAGCGAATATTTGAAAGTATTCTGTCTATTAATTTAAATAACTTAACACAGTTGGCAACGTAGTTGCCAATTGCTTAGTTCTAATTTACGATGAAAAGTAACACGAATTCAATAAATATACATTTTTACATTTTATCCCCTCAGAAAGCGACCTGAAGACAATTCAAACGTTTTCCGACGTTTTAATCTCCTGATCAGATTATCATTATCAAGCAGTATGTCAATGGTTGGGGTTGGGATGCTCGACTAGTTTTTCTTCATGTCTTTTAGCTGTTTTCAAGACCACCTGTTTTACTGTCTCGATTTGCAGGTCCCTATGGATAGCCTCGTTCCTGGAGTACATAGGGGCGTCGGTTATAATTCTTAAAACTTCATTTTTGAATGTTTGGATTATCTTCAGGTTGCTTTCTACAGTGCATCCCCAAAGCTGGCAACCTATAATGTATCTGTAGATTGATATTTAAAATAGAAAGTATGTTTAGTCCAGTGGCAGCTCGTGATTTGTGAGGAATCAAAACTCTCTCCCATAAAAACCCACGCAAAAGAGGAGATTCTTATTAGGAGTCGGGTGGTTCATTTAAACCACCAATCGATACTTTATCGATACTTTAGCATAGGTTCAAATGGAAGAAAAGCGATGATCGGCATTGCTCAAGATCCACCACTTGCACAGATTCAGTCTTACTTTCAATTCTTGCACCACTTTTGGATTCCTCAGATCTAGTTCTGGCTCGCTTTTATCAAAATTGTGGAAATAATATTGCCGTCTATCCTTATTCCATTCCCATGCAGAACCGGGGCGATTACTGCGTTCCATAGAGGCCTAGAAAAATAAAGTAAGAATAAATGTAATAATATATATTATAGTCATTTGCGTGCATCAAAAGATGGTAACAAAACAAACAAAAAAAAAAAAAAAAACAAAAAACAAAAAAACCTTCAAGATTTGGCCCAATCGTCTCCACGAGCATACGAGTTACATTATCAGGAAGAATATCCCTAAACATTTCCAAATCTGGAAACTGCCCCCCCCCCCCCCACCATCAACAACCTTTTTAAGCAATCTCACATTCTAAAGGAGAAGCACATATTATTTTATTGCATTGGCGTTGAGTCTGCAAGTTTCCTGTGACACGGCAAACCGTAAAAAAGTCATGAAACTATGTCGGAGCCTCACAAGAAAAATTTAAAATAAATATTAAAGAAACTCGCAATTACTATTGCAGTAGAAATAATTGTTTAGTTACTTAGTAAATAAGAACAAATAATACGTGACTTTGCAAACTGCTTACATTCCATATTCAATTATTCAGAACACGACTAAGAGTCATGCCTTTTGTCAATTTCTCCCTCGTTAAAATGGGTTAAATGATGGAGCGTCATAGCGCTTTTCCGCGAAAGATCGTATGACCCTCGGAGCGAGAAAGCTCCATTCGTCTCTAAAAGTCAGCTTTAACCCCTTTATGAATTATGGGCCAAGCCCGCGTTTATCCGTTTATCTTGTCTAGTCTATTGAACACATTGATTTAGTCTATATTTCGGATAAACGTAGATGAAACCACTACAATGAATAAGATATCGCCGGGCGCCTTAAATTCGTCGTATAGGCAATTCCAGCTCCATCAAGTACGAACAGTTAACTACCTTCCCTGTAGAAACGGAGGAGGGTGTTATCTTGAACTAACCTGGTCCTTAAAGGGTCAAGGGACCAGTAACGTCAAACATGATGACACACCCTCTAGAGATGAGAATCCGAGGACACTCACTTGAAAATTTTAGAATTTAAACAGCTCTGACGCAGTTTTAAACTGCTTTAACGCGAAATGACATCCACACTTAATAAATAATTAATATATGTAAATTGTAGGTATGTAACTAATATTCACTAACCAGTGACAAATATTACGATAAAATATATCATCGATAAAATTTGCGCGGAAAACGGAAGAACTCCCTTAGTTGATGATCATAACATTCATAACCAGTAGTTCGCCTTTATATTTTACTTCTAAATTAATGAAGTTTGAATGCCTTTCTTCTCTCAATGTTTACGTTCACCTGCGATGCCTCTACTTTTCCAGACATGTGGACCTACTCTATCTCATTGGCAAATAGTTGCATTAACCCTGCAAAAATTGTTCCATGGCCAAATTTCCCATGGAAACTGCACGTCAATTTTCCGAACCCAAAATAAACAACCACTATCTCTTCGACGAATTACTCAACGTATAAGTTCGGCGTGTAGGCAACATGCAAGATTACGGTTGGGTGTTTTAGGAGCGGAGAGGTCATCAGTCGTAGTTGGTGCATTGGTGCATGTATGTATAATGTATGTATATACAACCCCGAAGGATAATCCTTAAGGTTTAAGATTAATCCTTTCGATACCCCACACCCGAGTATATTCGTATTTGTAGCAGTGGCGTGGCGTGAAATTTGACAACGTTGTACTGTGTCCATTTAAACCCATGTAAAAGGTCGAATGCGAAGATGTTCACCGAACACCCAATAGTTCGATCTTTTTCATGGGTTTAAATTGGCAAATTGCAACGTTGCCGAATTGCACGCTACGCCACTGATTCGTAGCTGAAGCCACCTCTACACCATTCCAATTTCTTTATTGAAAAAGCTACCCAAAAATGGTTGGCAGATGCATGAAGAATGTTTCGTCATGCGCCTTCAATTGAATGGCTAAGCAAAATCAACATCGCGGTGAAGGAATATTTAAGTATACCCAGTTCAGCGTGCTATCGTTGATTTACTGTAGGAATCTGGTTGTAATAAATGGGTTTAGTTTCCTCATTCGTAAGTGAGCTCCAGACTTTTTCATGGTCTCGTCTTTATTTTCTCGGAATTTGGCCCAGGAATTGGTATAATCTGTTTGTCTAAAAAAAAAATTGCGAAAACTTCATTTGTAATTGATCACAGTAGTGATTAAGTGACTCGTCACATTCGAAACAGTTAATGTGTATACCACACGGATACTAGGAAGAATACTCACCCAGTTGTTCGGGTAAACTGGTTTCTTTCCATTCCACATGCTTGGGTCTTTCCACACGTAATAGTCTGTGTAAGGATCGACTTTTTGTACCGACTTTTTAAACCACTCGTGTTCGTCACTTGTGTGATTTGGAATGAAGTCCATTATTAACTCAATATCTGCGAACCAATAATGGGAAAGCTGGTTTTAGAACCAATAGGTCTGATTCCACAAATAAAGTGATTCAAGAAAGAACGCTCAGAGTAAACATGGGATTCATTCAAAATTCCATGAGTCAAAACTTCGATGAAGCTGAGACTTTCTTCGAGCCGGGGGGGGAGGGGTCCAAAGTAGCTTTTTGCCTCACCCCTATTCCACGGTCAGTGGTGCTATGAAAACAATAGATTTTTGCGCTTTCATCATCGATCCTAGGCTTTTCCATAGATTCATCTGAACATAAACATCATACATCAGTGCCGGCTCGTGCTGTTTGGCAACCATGTTTTTTTTCCATTTGAACCAATGCAAAAGTATCGATTTCTGAGGAATTCAATAAATCCCCTGAAGATCGATTATTTTACAGAGGTTTAAATGAAGATGAGAATCCGTCGCGCCGTGGCCACATTGCACGAGCCGCCGACAGACATAAATGTAGAGTAATTGTAGACAGACACGTATACATTAACATTTAAACTTAATTTCACAATCCACTGCTGTACTTTACTGTGAGCCCCCAATCAGGGTAATTCGCCGGAATCAATCATGATCAACGCCAATCCCACCGATTTAGTTCCAGATTCGTGAATAGATGACACTGAATGTTCGTCATATGTACAGTGACTGGATAAACCACAGTGCGGCCATTTGCCCTCCACCCTCAAGAGCGCACCCACTTTAGCATGGGCAGCATGGGGAGTATGATTGTTCTTGAGTTTCGAAATGAAGATTTCTCTGAAGACAGGGCCCTGTCTGAAAAAAGTCATTAATGCTAAGTATAAACCATTTTTAGGGCGGGGGTTGCGATATTTTTTGCGAGTAACTCAGGAACACACTTCCTCCCTATGGCGCCCGTGTTAAGTTATGGGTTAGTTGGGTGCGCAACCGCGGGGGTCAGTTACGGGGAATCGTTGATTTCTCTCAATTTTGTGAACCAATATGTTTCAAATTTGACAGAAGACTTTCAGTCGGGTCTAACTTGCGTAGGAGAATCCTATAAAACCGTAAAAATACTTCTAAATGCTCAAATTTGCGATCTAAGGAATCCGACCAATCAGGAAGACGACCGAAATGGCCGCACTGTGGTTTATTCAGTCACTGTAGTCATATGGTCATGGTGCGAACAATGATAAAAATCTGCAAACTGAATTACTTTTTACAAAAATTCAGATCGTCAAGCCCTCGATCTAGATTTAGTTTCATGAATGTGTGCCAAAAAGATCGCACATATTATCTTCGACGATCCGATGATTTGGAAAAATTAATTTAAGAAAGAGGAAACAAGAGTCCTAACGAGAAATCAGAATAATTTGGCACACTCTTATTAGAATCAAATGTCATTATCGATTTGACGGCCTCTGATTTGCTAACGAAAAAAGCTTATGGGTCCAGTGAAATCGCCCTTGCGTTGAGTCTTCGTGGGATTTTCTACTTTCCCTTTAAAGTTAAATTTCAAGAAAATCATTCTTCCTCACCTTCAGGGCATCCAAATTATATTTTTTTGAGGCTATAGCAAAGGGGCTGAAGAGTCATACACATGTCTCTTCATAAAAAAATTAAGTAGAGAGAATATATGAATTTAAAAGTAAAATTACGGGTAATTTTTTGCCGTTTTTTCCACTCTTCGCACAGGTCGGGCCGAGTGTGTGATGTAACATTTGTTTTTTCCAATTTTCTTGTTTTAATTTAATGTAAATGGTTTGAAATGCATATGAAATTCGTCGATCGAAGGAAATATGCCGATTTTCATGAAGAACATAGAAAATTTAACCACGAGTACACGAGACAGTATGAAGTTTAGCGACTCATTATCGGACGTTACGGCCGAAAAAAATTCCTCGTAATTCAATTCTCAATCTCATATTTGTCTAATTTTTCGATGAAGTGATGTGTGACCGATTAACCCCTTATGGGCCAAACCCGAGTACACTCGTTTTTCTTCTCTGGTTTATTTCACATTGATTCAGTCTCATTTTGGAAAAACGCAAAAATAGATAGATTAAAACAATACAATAGATAAGATCTCGTCGGACGCCTTCAATTCGTCATATAGGCAATTCCAACTCCATCAAGTACGAACAGTTAACTACCTTCCATGTAGAAACGCACTGGTGCTCTCTTGAACTAACCTGGGGGGGTGATCACGGAGGATCGTTTCGTTTCGGTATCGTTATCGTTATCGTTTGCATTAAATCAAATGGGCTTGCTTCTGCGCAACTCGATCGCGCAGGTGATCCCCTCCTCACCTCTTCCTACTTCAAACGATCGAGTAAACGACAGCCTCCAACTCATCGCTTCCTTTCGACCGCTTCAATCGTTACGAGAGGCTCGAAACGATTCGATCAGTTGAGCCACCCACAAGGTTACACGTAAACGATAACGATAACGATAACGAAACGAAACGATCCTCCGTGATCACCCCCCAGGTCCTTGAAGGGTCAATATCTTATTCGTTATAGCCTCAAAAAATTATCATGAATTTCCGAAGGTAAGGAGCAATATTTTTCGTGGAATTTGACTTTAAATGAGGCAAAGTCTAAAATCCCATGATACATCTCCATCAGAACGATTTCGCTGGGCCCAGGCATTGTGCAAGCCAAATAAAAGGCCAACTTTCCGATATCGACCCTTGATGGCTACATGCTAAATTTCTTTATAATTTCGTTGGGACTCTTGCGTTTACTCTTCGTTACTCATAATTCGTAGATTTTCATCGTAAATCAAGCGGCCATCTATTGGCGAATCTGGTGCTACATCGGTGAGAATTCGCGTGAAATGAAATTTCTTATGAGCTAAGGATATGTTAAGTTATTGACTAACTGTTTGCACGAAGGGTTTGCAGCATTTCCTCGAAATCTTTCATTGTTCCGAGTCGAGTATCAATATCGCGGTAATCACTAACGTCCCAGCCATTATCCTTTCCAGGTGATTTGTAGAATGGGTTGATCCAAACGGCACCGACTCCAAGTTCCTTCAAATACCCAACTTTTTGCGTGATACCTGAAACAAGGAGCGTTTTCCCAAACACATTTTGTGGGGTGCGTATTCATTGCAGACCTTTCAGCCCTAGAGTACCTTGATGTAAATATTGTATACGGAGTGACAACACGACCGACGGCGACGCTTCATAGAGCTTCATCAGAAGAGTAGAAAAATGAACATTTGCAAGATAGCAAATCGACTCTTCTGGTTTCCAGGAGTTGTCGCTAGATGGCGTCGTCTTATGGAGCTGCTGAGCTGCTCGCTGCTCGAGTTAAAGCAACAGCCAATCAGCACTCGTTGAGCTCGTGTCTGTACTCTCTTCTCTACACAATATTTCCATCGAGGGACTCTAACAGACCGATTGCACCCAGGAATCCAGGAACGCAGTCTTACACCCCAACTGCAAAAGTAGTCAACGCCAGTGAGCCCAAATGCAGATCCAATCTGGCAACTGTGGAGTGTGGATTCTTCCCATTTGATTGTATGAGAAACAATATACTAGTAAAAGGGTCATGGCCCGGCCCCTCAATAATTGATTGTTTCTCATTCGTTCAAATGGAGAGAATGCATGGTTGCCAAAGTGCCAAGATCCGCCTATGTGTTGATAAGAGGAGGTCAAAAATGACCCTATAAACGGGTTTTCACTGTAGAGGTGTGATTTTCATTTTACCGCAATTATTTAAATAATTAAGTGTCTCCACAGAAGTTTTTAAGGCCATGTTTTATCATGTGTTATCTTTTTCTGACATTTATGACCATTTTTCTATAAAAAAACAAAAACAAAACACAAACAAAGAAAAAAGCTATTCTGAAACAATGCAACAAATTGAAAAAATATAACGTAACTGTTTGCTTTTTTTCTATATTTCTATGCTTTCTATTATGTTTTAAGATAAGCAGATTAAGTAATTTAAGCAATTTACACAAAAACCACGTGGCTTCATACCTTACGCAGTTATTATCCCACCGTCCTACCTCTATGCATTTGTCCCTCTTAATTGCTGAAGCAATTAAGAGTTTGCAACAGAACCATTGTTTACATAAATTGTATACAAATACATGAAAGAGAAATCGATTCATCGGAACTAACAAAATCCACTGATGAGTGCTGGAGTTAATGTAGGTACAGAATAAAAACAAATAGGAACCTTTCAAATCTCCGTATCCATCAGCGTTTGAATCGTAGAATGATTTTGGGGTGATCTCATAAATCATTGTGTTCTGCCACCATTTCTTTTGGTCATCTGCTCCGCGGACCTCGTAGAGGAGACAACAACCCAGCAACAACACTAGCTCCCACGACAGACAGCTGGAAACCGCCATTAAGAATATATAACTTGTTGCACCTCACTTCGACAAAGTTAAAACAAACATCGTTTAAAAGGGCAAATCCAGTAAGATGATGTTAGTAATGGCAGAAACAAGGAATAAACTGTTGGCAAGCAGTCGCAATTAACAAGGAGGCCATCACAAAAATACGGCCTCTTTTTATATCGCACGGAGTGATCGATATCATTACATCATGCGAGTGACGGAGGAGTGACGTACGTGCGTATTTTTTTATTTTTCATGATCCCATCCCCCCCCCCCCGTTTTTTCAGACCCAGATTGTTGATTGTTTAATAAAGTGGAGGAGCCCGAATTCTGGGTATTTTGATCCCCGCGAGAGCATAGTGGCCGGATCAGACCATCACTTGATTTTTATTCATTGACTTTTATGGGAAATGTAATGATTTTTAGCCTGATCTGACTTTTATGGCACAAGACTTTAGCACTCCACGTCAAACACTCAGGTATCATTATCAAATTTTCCGAATGCATCGCGTGATAGTAACAAACGCCGTCAGTGCGTACTTTGACAAAGTAAGTACCTCAACAAAAAAAAAATCACTGTATATAGGGCCGTTAAAAAAAAAATAAAAAGGTTCTTTGCTCAAATCATGAGGGATGCCGCGCTGGTGCTTATGAAACTATTTTATAATCTCATGTGAAACTATTTTATAATCTCATGACCAATTGTAGCACATCTGTCTATAGCATGTATAGCAATATTACGCAAATAATGGTACTTTAGCTTTAAACGGGTCTAAACACATCAATAATTGCGACCTTTTTAAAAATACCTCGATACTTATGTTTTCGTCATTTAAAAGAGATCCAGCAAATTGAATTTTTCAGAAGTTATTAACTGTGCTTGTTTGTATATTATTGAGAATTATATAAATAATATAATAATACACTTGAAATTTTTAAGAAATTGTATTCATATTAGTTCTCAGCTAAAAAATTAAAATGAGTATAGAAGTTTGAAATGTCATAATATGGTGGAGTTTGACCCATTTTGAAACCAGAAGGCTGAGGGTCAACAATCTCACTCTCGTAAGGTGTAGCCGCAAGGTATAGCGCGGTTGACCCTATATACCTGCCCTATTAATGAATGTTGATCAATGGAGACACTACAGCACATAGAGAACTCCTGTGCTATGGTATAAGAATAAAATTTGACTGACTTCTAGAAATATTGGAGCCCAAATGTTGCTTTTTAAAAGTCAATAAAAAGTGAGTGTAGATTTTCCTCTTTGGTCCGAGCCTTCATTTTTTACCTCCAGTTTCACACAGCACACACAGATTTCCAATATAGACCCGCACTTAATTGCAAATCGAATTAAGCGGGGGGAAAACTGTGTTATTAGGCGCTGATTTCACAATTTCGGCCTAAAGTGGAGATTTATAGACACATAGAGTTTATCCTGATAGCTTTATTACCTAGAGCTCATCGCACCGGAAAGTTCGCGCCACTGGTTTCGAATTTTTGCATGGATTCGGGCATGCCAGCCGGGCGAACCAAGTGCTACAAATCTTCACCGTAATAAGACATTAATTTGATGCCATTTGATGCATTTATAAGTGGTGAACTCTGCACGACCATTGTCAATCATCAATCTTTTAGTATCCGTTTTGATTTTATTGACTTTATAAGACTCGAGTAAGTGATTATGAAGCTTGCTAAATCAAATCATATTTACTCTGTAAGAAACAAAAGTTGGCCAAACTGACTGCTCAAATGCATGATAAATTGAGGTTATGTTTAGTGTTTTCGGTTTTGATATGGTTTTGATTCAGTTTTGATGGTTTTGATTAGATCCGTCTTGAAGCAGTTGTGTCGGAAAGAGTTTTTCCGGAGAGATATATAAACTAAAATTGTTGCTCTCAAAGTTCTCAACCTCATCAATACAAGCATGTTTCCGGCACTTTTATCCTCTGCCAGTTTCAAGTGAATTTTCTCGTGGAATCAGTTACTGTCCCGAAGGTTTAATGAGTCAAGAAGGGCCGGAGGAGGCATCGAGCTCTGCCTTAAAGAATATCCTCAATGGTCCGAAAGGCGATTACTACAACTTGAAAGGTACTACTGTAGACTATTCGCTGTAACTCCTCATTCTATTTCCACCTCTTAGTTTTCTTATCAGTTTCAATGGAAAACAGTAAATGCTCAACGCTGTCTTTTGACCGTACGCTTTTGCAAGTACTGGAACGGAACCATTTTGGGTATCAGATTCTGACAAGTAGCGGTGCCTGCTTCCGAGCTGCAACAAAATGGATTGGTAAATGGTTTATTAGCAACGAGTCATAACTCTGCTCTAGCTAACTGCTCACCAAAGCGTTTCAATGCAATTTGGAAGCAGGCACCAATATTTAGGTATTGTCTGAGCCCGATACGCAAAATAGTTCTGCTACAGTTTTAGGTAATTGTTTCCAGGTAACTGTGTCTACAGTTCAAACTAATCGGCCCTGAAATCACCTTAATCTATTGTTTGATACCCCTGAATAACCAAGGTAGAGGTCGTTTCAGAAGTGTTAGCCGCTGATAACTCTTTGTTTACATGCGCAGCAGACTGGTTCTGCCCCTATCGAGCAGGCAGGAGGTTGGCGGAGACCGCACGCCCAAGCTTCGGTCGGGACTGCGGACGGAAATACGTCCGTCCGCACAACTAAGCAAAGAGCTGTCAGCGGCCAATACTTCTGAAACAAGCTCTAACCTAGTTGTTTGGCCTTCGATTATAAATAACAATGAAGTCGAGGTTGCCAATAGAATTCATTTAGACAGATGTAGTCAAGTTAAGAAAGGAGATTGTTATGACTGATTAAGGGTGTGATTTTTGTGTAAAACCTCTCAATATGAAGGAGGATCTCAGGGTCTGCCGCTGACCTCAGCCCAGTTATTTTTTGCAATTCATTGAAGAAAGAGGCATACATTAATTTTTCCCTCCAAGTTTGCATCACAAAAGCATAAAAAAAACAAAAACGGGTTGGCTGGAAATCACTGAGCAAGTGCACACCACACTAGCTCATCGAGCCAAAGATTTTGAATCATGAGCAACACTACTTCTCTATTCATATATTTTTTTACAGATTATTTAATAGTTTTTTGTTTGTTTTCAGCCGGTCTCTTCCTGGCGTCGGTTACTGGAATGTCCTTTATATTTGCTTTTGGTTCACGGTTGGCAGCTGTTCGTCGGATGGATCCGATCAGTTTTGGAAAAGGTCTTGTACCGGAGGCTCCTCATGATTTATCAGGGGTAGAACTTGCCACGAAAGCCTTGAGATGGGGTACATTTTATGCTGTCTCAGGGTGTGGTTTACTATTCTTTGGAATATGGCAACTATCTGGAGCCCACAATGTAAGTATTGTTGATTCTCGTGTTGTTTTTCTTTGGGGTAAATTGTAAACCTAGGAGCTCCGCACAATCTGTACGTAGTTTAAAAGGGAAAATTGCAAGAATGGGTCTGTTGCGCACTTCGGCTAGAGCGTTTGAAAGTATCAATTCAATTGTAAAAAACTGTAAAAATGACAATAGCAGCATCAGAAAACATCAAAATTCATCAATAAACTCACAAATTGCAAAAAACACAAGACACTATTCACTGCTGTATCTTTCCACCACGTGCTTGATATTTCGTGAGATTAGCGCGGCATATTCAAATAATCTCGGCCGTTTTTCATCACAGCTGACTTTATAAACAAACAGTAAACACTTACGGCGTCTGTTTCAATTCTTATGACTCAATATCCTCAATTCCTCACAAAAGGTTGTGAAAGGTACAGAAACTTATCAAAATGAAACAATAACACACAGGAGTTCGGAGGATGATGATTGAAGTTGGAATCATACTTGGAACTCCTGTGTGTTATTGTTTCATTTTGATAAGTTTTTGACACAAATATCAGTTTCTGTATCATTCACAACCTATTGTAAGGAATTAAGGTTATTGAGACGTAAGAAATTTGAACAGACGCCGTCAGTGTTCACTGTTTATTTGTTTATGAAGTCAGCTGTGATGACTGTTGGCGAAGATTATTTGAATGAACCGCGCTAATCTCGCAAAATATCGTGCACGTGGTGGAAACATACAGCTGTGAATAGAGTCTAGCGTTTTTTGCAATTTGTGAGTTTATTGATGAATTTTGGTGTTTTCTGATGCTGCCATTGTCATTTTTACAGTTTTTTACAAAAGAATTGATACTTTGAAACGCTCTAGCCGAAGTGCGCAACAGACCCATTCTCAAGTCAAGACCAACACAAGGAGGTTTCATGCTACGCTGCTCAAAAATTCAACAGTTTTTGGCTAAAATTGATAAACTTAATTAATATGGCATCATTTTCTTTGTCTCGTCGTCCTGATCAAAAAGTCTCACAGGCCCAAAAAATTATTATCGCCCGTTTTCGAGATAATGGAGCTTAAAGTTTAGCAAATCTCGGTACTCAGGGACGAATTCGCTCGGCAATTTAGCCTGCGTCCTACCCTGGAAGCGGCTTGCCGCAAACTGGCAATGGCTGCCGCTCCTTTTGCTTACACTCCGTCCGGAGTTGATGCCCCCTTTCTCCCACTCCAAACGCTTCAACACGTTCTCCGGACAGAGTGTGAGCAAAAGGGGCAGCAGCCATCGCCAGTTTGCGGTAAGCCGCTTCCAGGGTAGGATGCACGCTCAATTGCCGAGCGAATTTGTCCCTGAGAGCCGAGATTTTCTCAAACTTTCAGCTCAATTATCTCGAAAACAAGCGATAATAATTTTTTGGGCCCGTGAGACTTTTTGATCAGGATGACGAGACGAAAAAAATGATGCCACATTTATTGAGTTTGACCGTAGGCCATTTCCCACAAGGATTGTGCCACGTCCTTTGAGGTTTTAAGCAAAAACACTCAAAATAAAAGCCGGGACACTAGAAATAAAAAAATGCTTATTTTTCTCAATGCATGCGAGTGAGGCAGATAGACACTCGTACTCGCACTCTCAAAGTTTATGGTGAAATGAATTTCCAATATTACTGCTTTAATTTTCATTCAGTTATGCTCGTTTTGGACTTTAAAAATCCATAAAAAAATGTCTACAATTTTTCATGACCCTTTTTTTTTTTTGTTGCTTCTTTTAACGTGTTGAAGAAAATTTTGGCTCAACTCAAAATTCAGCTTGTCATAGCTTGCTTATATGAAATTCAGCTTTGTCTTGCATGTAGGATTAATCCGATTAACATTATTTGGTTGGTCAAATTAAACCATTAATTTTCCAGGCAGGGTCCTTTATTTTCACGCGATTGTACGACTGCCTGATGGAGGATTTTCTGCACCCCTTTCATGCTGAGTAGGAGTCCAAGAAAAGTCACCTTCGTTAATTTTAGGGGGAGCTTTTTATTTTGTTGTTATGAAATAATTTTTTGGCAAAGGACTGTAAGAACCCCTGCCATAGCTTTGAGGAGTGCAATCTATTTCAAAATATTGTAATTTTTTTTTTTTGTTTTTTTTTTTTTTTGTTTGTTGTAAATGTAAATCCTCTTCTAAATATTATTTATTTATTTTTTTCAGATGGCTGAATTTAGACAGACGATGGGTAGTATCTTACCCAAAATTCCTAAAAATGATCCTCCTCAAAGTCGAACTGAATTTGAAGGTTTGACAGATCTTCTAACTTACTTATCCACTGATTTCTCTGGACAAGGTGATGAGAAAAAGAAGTAAGTGCATTTTGTATATCTTATAGAATTGTATAATATTTTTTTTTTTTTTTACTTACTATTGTAACTTTTAGTTTTTTAGTCTTAACATTTTAAATGACAGACCTCACTGAAACAATATTATTTTTTTCTTTGCTGCTGTTGTTTGATCCTGTTTAGTTGTCTATTTTTAGGTAATATGTACTTGAAAAGTTAGCTGTCATTTGCAATTTGTCTGTAATCTTAAGATGTTATCCAGTATTTTTGTTCTTGTTTTTTACTTTACCTATTAAAATTCAAAAATGAGTCTGTGTGTACATATTTCAAAAATAAATTTATTGTTCTTCATTCAACAAAATGTTTCTTGGAAATAGTAGTAGTTATCTCACAAGCTTCTTTCAAACTTTCTCAGAACCAACAGCGACGCTTGCAATCTGGCAAAGTTGCATTCAGTCGGTTGAAACCCGTGTAATAAGATCAAACTATTGGTTGTGCAGTAAGCACCCTCGAGTTTGACCTTTTGCATGGTTGTAAGACAACAAAGTGCAACAATACAAGACTGCACGCTTTGCCACAGCTGAGAACGAAATACTAATCTTAATTTTTATTCAATTCATGAATTAATTAAGAATTAATTATTTCAATATCAACAATTTGACAATTTGTAAATGTTCACCTATCTATTAGGAGCTGAAAAGTATACATGATTTTTATTTTCTATACTTTTTACTTGAACCAGGGGTATGATTATGGAGGATTGAATCGTAATGGTTATTGTAATTGAATCCAATGTTGATTGAATACATTAAATCAAGTGGGCTTGCTACTGCGCCACTTGATTGCGCAGGCAACCAGTCATGATCATCTCCTCACCTCTCCTTACTCCAGTCAACAGAGATTCTGGCAAGCGGAGACCAGTCAGAATCTCAGAGGTGAGAAGGTAGTTACAACTGTTTGCCTGCGTGATCAAGTTGTGCAATAGCAAATAGCAAGCCCATTTGATTTAATGTATTCAATCAAAATTCGATTTGATTAAAATAACCATTACAATTTGATCCACCGTGATCAGCCCGTAGTTCAATAGTATGCAATTCTGTAATGCTGCATGTTATGTATTTATACCCGTGAAAAATATTGAAGTCTTGGATGCACAGTGAATACCTTCAATTTGACTTTTTCCTTACGTTTAAATGGATAAAATGCAAAGTTGGAAGATTGTGCATGACTCCACTGTCTTGAACACTCCTTTAAACTATCGTCAAATGATGTGGGAAAGAAAGCAGGTTTTCCTTAATTCAAAGAACTTTTTGAAGAGCAGCCGTGATAATTATGGTCTGAAGGGAGCATAGAAAAACTGATGATATCGAGGATTATTTGGTGGAAATGGGCTTGTAACTTATGAATGTGCCTGGCGCGTTGTAAATGTGTAATTTTCCTCAGTGGGATTTACGGAACATGAAACAGTGAAAAACAACCATCGGTCGCCAGAAAAACTATTCTCGTTTTGCACCAAAGTTGAAAAATACTTAATGTGCAAGAAGCAAAATTATCTGTCTTTTACTAAATTTGGTGGATTAATGGATCCTTAAACCATGATTGACTTGAAGATATATTTAAGATGGTCGTCAGTTTTTCTCAGCCTGAGCTGAGATCAATGGATGCTCTATTTCATCACTTTATTGCCTCAAAAACAAGCAAAATATGAGAAAGAATAGTATTTTATGCCTTTGTATCAGGGTAGTGTTGGGCAAATAGGAATGTAATCGATTCACGATTGCTGGGTAGTCGGTAATCGTCAAAACTTTGGAGGTAATTAAATGTAGTCTTCACAGATTTAAAATAAACTTTATGGCCAATTCAATTAGATCTAATTCTTCTGCAACTAATATGATTGGTGACTTGTAAAAAGTTAGCCGTGATTACCGTGATATCACGGTATAGAAAAAACGACGATTACGATTACTCGGTAATTGTGTAATCAATTGCCAGCCCCATTTGCTCAACTCTGTCTCAGGGTAAAGTGACCAGGGTGCATACTGCGTCAAAGTTTAGCTTTCATAGTTAACGCCTCAACCTTAGAATGAAATAAACTGACAGCCAAAGAATATGTGGAGAATTGAAACACGAATGTCAGTATGAATACAGGTTTCTTTAATGTGCAATCGAAATCATCCCTCCACAGTTCGCACACCATGTCCAATCATTCGTAACATACAAACAAACTAACTTTCCTATGAAAAAGAACTCCTCCATATTTTGTATGTGTCAAAAACGCTGCTGCTGATTAAAGTTCATCCCTTAAATACTGTTTTTGATTTGTTAAGACAACTCCAGCCTTTGGACGCAGCTTAATCGCTGTGACATCAACAATCTCATCTTCTTGGTGTTCACAATTCATGCTGGATGTGTAAACGGTAAAATTTCGTTCTTGAATAAGTATAAATTTAGTAAGATCAAAAGTTTCGTAGAAGCTTCCAACATTGATGACTGCTATGAAAGTGGTTTTTGACTCTTGGAACCGCTCGATGACCAGAATATCTTTTGTCGGAGCCGTAATCTTGAAAGGACCCTGCTGTATAACAGGGATTTTTTTTAATGCCAGTAATCTCTTATAAATACTGAGGTGGCTTTTAGGGCTCTTTCTCTGTTTCTCCAAATTGAAATCCCAGTAATTAGGATGAACTGGAAGCCAAGTGTAATTATTCTTGGAGAATCCGGCGTTGACTGAGTGGTCCCATAGGAATGGGGATCTTGGAGGATCTCGTGAATAAGTGACGTATAGCCGTTTCCCGCTATTTATACCTTGAGGATCGACTGATTCCGTCCAGCGTATAAAAGGATCTTTCATCGCTATTTCATCGCCCATGTACGTGATGACTGTACCTGGTAATAAGAACTGCATAATGTGGATACTGTCAATCATATCCCTTCCAAAGCGTGTGGCGACCCGAGCGTTATCGTGATTTCCGATGACCCAGTTTGCCCATTTGCCTTTGGGCATTTTCTCATACCATAAATCAATTGTGCTTTTTATGAACTCAGCATCTGATTGTCGATTGATATCAGTCAGGAGTAAAAAGTTGAATGAAAAATGGGCACCATCGTGTGTTTTGTTGCCGTAGTAAAGCATAATGTTTTCTAAAGTAGTGTAAGACTCAGTCGCCATAAACTTAGTCGTGGTATTCTTTTCTTTGGCGTATTCATCTAAAAATGCTCGAAATGAATAAATTATTTCATAAGTCAAGGGGTGGTCTTTAGTGTAGATGTGGTCAAGGTAGCCAATGTTAGTTGGCTCAACACCTTCAATGAATGACCGAGGCTCATCCAAAAATCGATCATCCTCCACGAGGAATGGAACTGCGTCTACTCGAAATCCATCTACTCCGAGATCAAGCAAAAAACGTAGGGTTTCTTTCATTTCTTTCTTTACTATCGGATTTCTGTAATTCAAATCAGGCTGCTTCCAGTGAAATTGATGAAGATAGTATTTTTTCCTCTCCTCATTCCATGTCCATGCTGAGCCTTCAAAATAAGACAACCAGTTGGAAGGTGGCATTCGAGTACCATTGACATATTTTGCGTCCCTCCAAACATAAAAGTCTGAGTATGGCTCAATGTTTTTTACAGATTTCTGAAACCACTCATGCTCATCGCTGGTGTGATTTGGAACAAAATCAAGAATTAGTTTGATATTTCTTGATTTGTATGCCTCTTTCAGTTTGATGAAATCCTCCATGGTTCCAAACATTGGCTCAATTTGTCGGTAGTCGGAAATATCATAACCGAAATCAGCCATGGGTGATTTAAAAATCGGTGAAAGCCAAACTGTACCCACCCCCAAGTCTTTCAAATAGTCGGCCTTTTCTGTGATACCGTTTAAGTCACCAACGCCATCTCCGTTGCTGTCTTTGAACGACCGAGGATAGATTTGATAGATGACTCCGGTTTGCCACCAGTCCAGCTGCGGAGTCTCTGCCAAACTGCTGTGATTAAAGATGCCTATGAAGAATGCAGTGCAGAATAAGAATTTCAGTGGTCTCAAGAGCATTTTGATCTGAAGATTGCCTCTATTTCCTGTAACAGAAAGAAGTGTGGAAGATCTTATAATGTTTTCATCTAAGAATAAAATGAACTCTCTCTTAATTTCAATCTATGAAGACTTTATTTGGTATTTGATGGATACTTTTTAAGTCATGTCAAAGAATTTGAAAATATGAACGTATCGCTAGGCCTACCTGTAATGTTAAGTTTTAGCATGCATTATTTTATGCACTTCAATTTGTAGTTTTCCTAACTGTCATCTTCTCAAGTCTTTTGTAATGTGAATTCCCAACATGGGCGGATTCAGAGCGGGTAAAAGGGGGAGGGAAGGGGAAAAGGAAAAGAGAAAAATAAAAGGGGGGTTGCCAGGGAGCAAAAATCCTAAGTCCCCCCTCCCCGTGTTCACAAGGGCTAGAGCCAGTATGGATTTCCTGGCAGGTACGTGGACCCCAATTTCTAGTTCCTCTATTTCCAATACTTCTTTGTCCTTTCAACCCTTGTAACCCCTATTTGACCAATGTATGGTACCAGGGGGGGTCTGAAAAACCCCAAATGGTTTTTCACCGTGTAGGCTTCGTCAGGTACTTTTATTTTTAAACTTTTAGTACCTATTTTAAGAAATTGAGTTTATCTCACTGAATGTTACAAGACCGTTTTCATAATACATACATCACCAAAATTTGAATATTTATGGCTATTTATTGATCCATAAAAATGCTACAAATTGGAAAATGGTGTTTTAGTTCTTTGTATGATCCTAAGTATGATCCTATTTACCTGGCATTTCCTAAAAATCATTCACTGAACCGGTTTCTATCCATAACTTGAAAGTTTCATAAGCCTGCACTAATCATTCATTGAACTAGTTTCCATTGGCGGATCCAGCCCTCGTGAACGGGGGGGGGGGACTTGGGATTTTCGCCCTTAGGTGACCCCTTTTTTTGTTTTTCTGCCTTTCTTTCCCCCTTCCTTCCCCCTTTTTTGGTCGAACGGGGGGAGGAGGGGGGGGTCGCCCCCTTCGCTCCCCCCCGTATCCGCCAATGCCAGTTTCTATCCATAACCTGAAAGTTTGATTAGCCAGCAAAAGTGCAAAGCTCAATGAAATCTGCAACTATCTTCCAAAAAATGTGATAATTGGCATCAATGTCGGCTACGTCAGTATTTAGAATGTCATGAAGTCCCAAAAAATTTAAAAGGATGAAAGTTTTAAGCGAAAAAAAAACTGGCTTAGGGTTTTTTCCATCCCCCTCTCTTTGGGCTTACAAAGGTTAAAGATCATAAGAATATGATCATGAGGCCCTTGATGAATGAAAAAATTTGGAACACTTGGGGGGGGGGGGGGGTGCGAAAGCAAAGGTTAAGTATGTAAAACAAAATTCCTTTTTACGTTTATTTATTTTTTTCTTGTTGACAGGTCTTCAACTTTTTTTAAAGTTAATTTTTCTGATGAGCAAGTCCTATTTTTTAAAATTGTTCTTCTCAAATTATAAGATGTTTGCTAAAAAAAAAAAAAAAATAAAACAAAATTACTCGAGTTTCAGAAAAATGTTCTCTCATTAACATGACGAGCATAGATCCCCCAATGTGGGTCAGACTTTAGCGTCTGTTGGAGTCTATAAAAATAATCGTACGAGACAAACATTTATTTTTCGAAACATGATGAAAGACTTTTCTACGTACCCTAGAAAGATAAGTCAAACATTTTGTAGGGGGTACAAGGGGCGTTGTGCTAAGCCACTTTTTTTTTCCCCAAAAGAAAATCTGAAGTCTGCAATACCCCGCTTGAGAAGATGAAGGTCAAATAAAAAGTGAAGATTTGAAGTTCGAAACTTTTCGGGGGTCACCAAACGCCGGAGTCGACAAAACCATTTTCAGCCAATCAGGTTTGTTGTTCGTTGTTCGCTCACACTGTTGAATTAATCTTTCGCCCCCACCTCGCGAGAAGGGCACAAATTCCGGGGTTCCGGTGCTTCATCGCTAACTCATCCATCGTTGCCGAACAAACGGTTAGGACGCGATAAAAAAAAAAAAAAAAATGCACCGTAAGTAATAAAATTGGCTTACAGAGACTGCTAAAACAAAATTGATTGCTGCCACCGTTATGACTATGTGAGTGACTTCATAATAACTGACCCACACCCACTTTTCGTGATTCAACAGGCAGATCATTCGTTTTACTAACTAAGCCAGGCTGCTGATAAAGAGCTACAGTAATTGAATCGAGTTCGTTGTCAACAGGCCATGTTGATATTCTTATTTTATTTCTAATTTTGTATTCGTGCATAGTAGATAGTGGCGTGACGTACAAGACAAGTTGACAACGTCGCAAATCTTCTTTTTGCACTCCTACGAAAGGTCAAATTCGAGGGTGTTCATCGATCGGCAATCACCCAATGATTAGATCGTTTTTGTGGGTTTGAAAATGCGGACCGAATGCAGTGTTGCCAGGTTTGGACGGGGTGGAATAGCCACGCGTGGACAGTTTTCGAGTTGGTTACTAGCTACGCTGTGGATAGGGATGGAGCATCGAACGGCGCAGGAGCGGAAGCGTGGCTAAATTCTCATCAAAATAGTCCACGTGTGGACGAATCTAGCCACTATTGGCAACTCTGACCGAATGCGACGTTGTAAAATTGCACGCTACACACGCGCTGCGCCCGCGGTTTTAACGTGATTCCAGGCGCTTACACTGTGGTGCACGAATATACCGGTTGTTTTCCCGGTTGGTTAGGAGTTATATTTCTGCTGACTTTTTCTGATAGTTTGGTTCGTTGAAACCTCGAGATTCGTTCACGCTAAGAAAACTGTCTGCAGTAAAATAATTTTTTAACCTCGACGGTTGACGCCAAACAAGGAATATAGACAATGACATAATCCACGGAGTATGCAATCTGGCAATGTCGCACTATGCCCATTTGAACTTGTGCAAAATATCGAAGCACTGGACGTTCCTTAAACACCAACGAGGTATAGCAATAAAGAGGCCGATACGCATGCGCATGCGATAAGTCCTATCTCAAAGTGAGGCAGCTTATGGGCGATCTGATTTTGGTTTGTTTGCCTCATTAAAAGTGCGTAAAAAGTCCATTGGCGACATCAGAAAGTCATAAAATGCAGTATGAAACTCACGAGAGGCGTTTAATGAAATCCAAGATGGCGGTATAGTATTGAGCAACCTGTATGCATGCACCACGAACATCCGAGGATAGCCAACCTCACAATATCGATCACATCCAATCACAACGTAAATAAACACATAACCTCTGAAGCTGTGAGGTTGCCAACGTTGGCAATCCTTGGATTTTAAAGGTGCATGCATATAGATTGCTCGATATTTTACCGCCATCTTGGATTTCATTAAACGTCTCTTGTGAGTTTATTATCGCATTTCATGACTTTCTGATGCCACCAATGGACTTTTCGGGCGATTTTACATACAATGAAACACTCTTTATCGTTGTAGCAAAAGTTTGCAACAGACCCATTGTAATAAATCCAGTGAAAATTGGTTTTAAACAAAATTGCAAGTGTTTGTAGAGTGGCCATCTGAACACAGAATTCCAATCTATTTATTCAGGTGAGAACCTTTGGCTTGTTTCTGTCATGTGTCAGTTTCTTTCGTGCAAATCCTTCCATAAGAAACAGTTTATATCGATTTCTTCTGCAGTTTCCAGATAGCCACTTTCAAACACTTGCACTTTCGTTTCAAACCGATTTCAAATGTGTTTGTTCCAGTTTTTTTTTTTTTTTTTTCGCTGAAAAAAAAAAAATCGCTGAACAAGCCACCATGATTTTTTAACCTACTTCATCACACACTCGAATAATGCTTCTGTCAATAAATGGGCTATCTTTCACAATTGTTCGTCTTCTTTAGTAAAATTATTGTTATTCATGAATGATTGTCCTTCTTAATTGTTTTGGGTTTTTACCATCCAAATTCAGAATTTAGTGTTGCGTAGAACATCATAAGGACGACCCTTTTAACGAATGTGAGTTGCATTGTTTGCTCAAGGGTTCGCTGGTAATAATAAATGAAAAATAAATAAATAAATAGATAGATAGATAGATAAATAAATATAAATATATAAATAATAAATAAATAAATAGATAAATCATAAAAAAACAATAATTCACAAATTTTCGGTGGGACGGAGCAAAAATGTAGTGATCTTGTTTTACGATTATTCAAGCCCTTTTTATTATTTTTTTTTTCGGACATCTGATGTAGAATCGCAGGGTTAAAGTCGGGGGAAAATGAGGAGCTTCTCTTTTAAGGACTGAAACGAAATGAAAATGCTTTAAAAATGAGGTTACAAAAATAAAATCTTACATCACTTATTTATTCTTCAGATGTGAACTAAGCTTCTCTTCGAACATAACAATTTTAGTTACAACTATACCGTAACAAATAAACTGTCTCACCATGCAAATGAAAACACGCGGACTTTCGGTGCGGAGGAAACTTGATTGAATGAAATAAATAAAAGTTGTGATTATTTACGACAATCTAGACACTTTTAGAGATATTTGATAACTACGTGCAGCCGTACCTTTGACGAATGAATAGGATAAGGTGGATTCTTTAAGACTATAGGAATAGAAACGTATACAGTAATTCACATTCTTCTTTTGAATATAGAGGTTAGTGGCCTTCAGCTCTTTTTTATCTGTCAATTCGCTCGAATAGAACTATAACGATCGCATCTTTCGTTTCAAGAGCAAAGAAGTTCCTCAGTCCTATCGAGTTTTAAATGTTTTTATTGCCAACGATGCTTTTGATACGTATGTAATGTTGCCGATACTGTCGACGGTAAATAACAGTCGTAAATACTTAGCTATCGATATCGTTACCAGTGGCGGCTCGTGCAATGTGGGCAAAAACAGATTCTGTCCATTTGAACCTACGTAAACTAATCGATTTTCAGGGGATGGGGCAGTTGCAAGGGTCTGAAATGTTGCGTTTTTTGTAAAGAAAATGAAAGTACTTGATGAGCTGAGAACAAAGATGCCTTTGGTTTCTAATGAAGTCCCATTGTTCCGGAGATGAGATTTTGGCCCAAAATACATTGTTTTAAATGGGGATTCCGCGTAGTGACGTCACTACGCACACGATTTTTTGCAACTTCACACGAGTGTATCTCCAAAACCCGGGCACTTGGAAAAAAACCAAAGGCACCATTGTTCTTAGGCCATCAAGTACTATCATTTTCCTTATAAAAAACACAACATTTCAGACCCTTGCAACTGCCCCATTCACTGGATCTCTATCTTTGAAAAATCAATAAGTGTATTTTTTATTGATTCAAATTGCAAAAAACATGGTTCCTAAGTAGCAGGAGCCGCCACTGATTTGATACTCTGTTTACTTGAGAAAAGGAGTCGAACTAATGAGTCATTGATGGACGAATGAAATGCTCAGCTGTTAGTTGCTTGATTCAGGGAGACGTCACAATCCGATTACAGAATGCGGTGCATCCAAAGATTACTGATACTTTAGAAATGACACTGCGTTCATGGTCCGTGTCACCTGTGCTATAAAGTGCAGCTTTAGTTGTAATAAGTCGGCGCTGATTGGTAGGCAAAGCAGATCGGAGCAACAAAATAAATTCTGTGGTGAGCGGAAACCGACCTGCTTTCACTTTCGTATATGTGATCAGTCACACGGGTACCTACTTGGGTGCTTTTGGGTCTGAGATCAGAGAAAAGTAGCCAAACAATCATTGGAATAAAGCCATCAAAAATCATATAATTTTCGATGAGAAATTAATGAGAAATTTTTTTAATTTTTTTTTTTTTTTTTTTTTTTTTTTTTTTTTTAGAAATTTAATTTTTGGCCACTTTTAGACGAACCCATCCCATAGTCAAAAGACTGGTTTTTCGGTCATGTTAAATTTCGTTAAAAACGCCTTCAGAAAAGTCCACGCAACACGCTTTCCAGGAAGCAAATCACGTGCCTTTGCTATTTAGCTGTCATTGGTCATCTTGCATCGAAATGTTTCTTATGAACTCATTTTGGTTTTTGATTTCGCTCCAATTAATGTTTCCTTATTTCCTTCCTTCCTGTGAAACAGGTGAGGCACTTTCCTCGCTTGCGTCACCTGACGAGCCGCCACTGATTCAACAAGAAGAGGAAGTTGAATGCCCCGTCTCATTAAAAAAACAAAAAAAAATTATGGTGAATTGTACGCATATGAATCTATAAAATAACCTACGTTAGTTTCGAAGCTATGAAGTGCCTTCAATTCAAGTTGATGCAAAAACGGATAATAGCTCTTTAAAAAGTTCTGCTTGCTTGTTGCTGGTATTCATAATATCGCATAGTATGGACGGATGTATTTTTTCCCCTAAAAAATATTTGTTCCATTAAAAACCGTGGGGTTTCAGTTTTCAAATTCCAAATTTTTTAGTGGGAATCACGATTTTTTATAAAAAGGGGTCAAAATGGAAGTTTGGCCTTTAAGGTATCGAGCGCAAAAAAACGCACTGACTCGCGGTTCGCGCCAAAAATAATTGAAATTTACTGTTCTTTTTGGATGTAATAAAAAATAGGGGTCACCATTTGAAGTTTTTGATTCATTCCATTCATTCCTGAACGGGCGAAGATGATTTTGAAAATCCCCTGAAAGATGTCCTTTTCAAAATAACTGAAGCAGTGTCTCAGGGGCCCGCGATCAAGTTGAGACTCAACCTAAAGTTCAATCGATGACCACCAATCAACCTCATAAGTGAAGCTTCAGCCGCACTAGAGGCGCATTGTCATCATCAGGTTCAGGCGAAAATTTAAGGCTCGGAATTTTTCGGGGTACTCCAAACGCCAAATTCAACAAAACCATTTCTAGCATATCAGGAGCGTTGTTCATTGTTGTCCCTCACTGTTGAGTTATTCTGTTAGCCCCCACCTGGCGGAACGGTTACAGCATCGGTGTCATCCATCGTTGCCGAACAAACAGTTCGCGGTTGAGATAGTAAAATGCACAACCGTTTGTTCGGGTGAAAATCTTCACCCAAAGAGTAAACAAAAGTCGCAATGGGGCAGTTGCAAGGGTCTGAAATGGTGTGTTTTTTATGAAGAAAATGGAAGTACTTGATGAGCTGAGAACAAAGATGCCTTTGGTTTCTTATTAAGTCCCATTGTTCCGGAGATGAGATTTTGGCCCAAAATACATTGTTTTAAATGGGAATTCCGCGTAGGGACGTCACTACACACACGAATTTTTGCAACTTTACACGTGTGTATCTCCGAAACCAAGACACTGGGGAAAAAACCAAAGGCACCATTGTTCTCAGCCTATCAAGTACTATCATTTTCTATATAAAAAACGCAACATTTCAGACCCTTGCAACTGCCCCATTGCATTGAAAGCTAGCGTGGTCAATGCTGATAAGAGTCGGCCTCTTATTGGCTGGAAATGGAGGGAAATTATGGTGCCACTTTTTTAGCCTTATACACGGAAATTAACACGGGGTTTTCGTTCCGGGACGTTTATCTCGAAACCTGTGCAAAATATGAGTCGATTTAGCAGAATTTTCCGAACAAATTGATAGGTCACAAGTACCAGTATATTGCAAATTCGAGAAGACTGTCTCAGTTGAAAAGTACACATAATAGTGAGTTACTCAAACACACTCCAAGCATGTAAACACACTGTACTACTGTGCGTACTTTTCAACTGAGACAGTATTTTCGAATTTTCAATATGAAGTGGCACTTATGACCTATCAATTTGTTGAGAAAATTCTGCTAAATCGACTCGTATTAACTGTTTAGAGGCTATTTTGCTCATGTTTCGAGATGAGCGTCGCGGAACGAAAACCCCGTGTTAATTTCCATAAGACCTAAAACAGTTGTACACCAGGCTTACAGCCAATCAGAGGCCAGCCCGCTTTTCCGATCCCGTTATCTGCGTTGACCACGCAGGCCTTCCGTTCAATTGCGACTTGTTTACTCTTTGTCTTCACCCAAACCTGATAGTATTATTTGCCTTAGAGGTTTACTTAAGGGTCGTCGATTCCATTTGGTGAGTTTATACTTGTTCAACAAGTCAAGGTCCGAATTTTTGCCAACTTGATCCGGCCCACTCAGAGTTTTTTTTTCCTTCGAAAAAAAAAAAAAATCAATCAATAATATCCAACAAAAATCGATTTAACTCTATTTCTTTAAATCAAAAATTACCAAATAATATCAGGTTGTAATTTACATGATTTTACAGTTCATGTAGGAATGATTATATTTACTTCGGGTCCTAAGAGATCAGATGCATCGGTTAACCCTTCACTGCATGGGGTTCCACCGGTGGAACAAATTCTTCAAACGCTCATATAAAATACAGGTTTTTAGATATGTCTTCGGCGCATGGTGTGTCAACGCGGGAGAAGGTATATTTTGAGCTCACACAAAAAAAAAAAAATTGGCTGAAAGAAAACATCATGCAGTGAAGGGTTCGTGATCGAAATCATGTCAGGGGGAAAATTTGCCCCCGTATCCAAACTGACCACATTTTGAATATTTTTATAAAGTTTCCGGCATTGGCTTTTTGAAAAATCCAATTAAAGTAAAAAAATTATTTTTGTTTGAAAATTTAAAAAAAAAATAAATAAAAAAAAATTCCCGCCATTTCTTATGGTGTTATATCACTTTTAAAAAACGAGTGAAAAATAGAAAAAAGAGAATTTTGACCGAAAAACCGTCAAATTATTTTTTTCACTATTTTTCTCATGTATTTGACTACCTAATACATTGAAAAATCCACATTTGCTTGAGAAAAAAAAATCATGCAGTGAAGGGTTAAACTAAGTATTTAAAGTTCAAGATTATGTAAAATTTCAGATAACTCGTGAATAGAGTCACCTTTTTCATCGTGATGTTGAAACCCTTATTTTTGTAATCGAATATTGCCAATTTCGTGAAGTTCACTTTTTGTTGTTTTTGTGCCATTTCTTCGTGTTATGGGCAGTCATGACCATTTTACTTCATAGGTATTTGATTTACATAATTTGGTCAAACTGTAATGTATTTGAAATTTTTCACAAATTTATCATCGCAATTTGTTGACATCCCTGAATATTGTATTATAAGTTTTTTAAAGTCTCTCAAGGCCTTAATTCTCGCAACTCACTTCTTCAAAGCGCGAAGGGGTGAAAAGAATGACAAATCAATTCCTGAGTCCACTTCTGACTATACACTGCTCTGCGAAGCGTGCACTCTGGCAACGTTGCATTTTGGCCTTTTAAACCCGTGTAGAATATCGAACTTTTGAGTGTCCTGTGGAACGTCTTCGAATTCAACGTTTTACTCGGGTTCGAAGGACAAAAGACAGTGCTGTCTGGTTGCACGCAACGTAATATAGTATTTTTTATTTTTATTTTCTTCCATAGTTTTTAAGCTTCATACTTACATTAAACATAGTTTTGGGGGAAAATGGTGCAACTTTTCAGAATAATACGCATGAGTGGTAAGTCAATTACAAGAAATAGACCCTTGAGACAAACAAGGCAGTTGTTTCAGATTAGGTTATCAACCGTCTGGAAAAAAGCGTGTAGTGACGCCACGAGGTGACTTTTTTCGAAAAAATTATTCCGTTATTTTCCCTCCGAAAACCAAAAAAACAAATAAAATAAACGGATAAAAAAAAAAGTTCCTTTTCGGCGTAAAATGAATCCTGCGAGTTACTTTATCTCACTACGATTTTCAGCCTCTCATCTGAAAGTACTTTTCTGATTCGTCAAAATCACTCCAGCCTTGGGGCGTAGCCTGATCGCCGAGATGTCCACAACGTCATCCTCAACATGTTCGCAATTCAAGCTTGATGTATAAACGGTTAAATGTTGTTGTTGAATTGGCAAAAATTTGGAGACATCAAACGTTTCGTAGAAGCTGCCAACGTTGATTACCGCTACGAAAATGGTGTTTGGTTTCTGGAACCGGTAAACCACAAGGATATCTTTTGTCGGAGCCGCGATCCCTAGAGCCCCCTTCTGGATGACCGGAATTTCTTTCAATCGCAATAACCTCTTGTAAATACTGAGATGACTTCTCGGGCTCTTCTTTTGCTTTTCCAGATTGAAGTCCCAGGAATTCGGATGCACTGGCAGCCAAGTGTGACGATTCTTAGAAAATCCAGCGCTTATCGAATCGTCCCACAAGAACGGGGATCTTTCTGGATCCCGCGAGTAAGTCAGGAAAAGCCTTCGCCCACTGTTAATGCCCGGAGGATCGACTGTCTCTGTCCAACGGATGTAGGGATTTTCCATTGCTATTTCATCGCCCATATATGTTACTACAGTTCCCGGAAGAATGAATTGAATCATGTGAATGCTGTCAATCATATCCCTTCCAAAACGAGTTGCAGCCCGCGCTCTATCGTGATTTCCGATAACCCAATTCGCCCACCTGCCATCAGGCATTTTCTTATACCATGACTCAATCGTATTTTTCATAAATTCAGAGTTGGACTCTCTGTCGAACTCGGTTACTATCAAAAAGTTGAACGGGAAGTGTCCACCGTTGTGAGTCTTGTTGCCATAGTAACGCATCGTATCCTCCAAAGATGAGTATGCCTCTGTTGCCATGAACTTGGTTGTGGTATTGTGTTCCTTGGCGTATTCGTCAAGAAACGTTCTGAATTCTTGAACAACCTCGTACGTGCCTGGCTGGTCTTTTGTATAGATGTGATTCAAGTACATGTCAATTGTCGGATGAACGCCTTCAATGAACGACCTGGGTTCGTCTGGAAAACGGTCGTCTTCAATCAGGGTGGAAACTGTATCTGCTCGAAAGCCGTCCACCCCAAGATCGAGCCAGAACTCAAGAATCTCTTTCATTTCTTTCAGTACTTTGGGATTTCTGAAGTTCAAATCAGGTTGTTTCCAGTGGTACTGGTGGAGATAGTATTTCTTCCTCTCATCACTCCACTGCCATGCGGATCCTTCGAAATAAGACAGCCAATTAGATGGTGGTGTTTGGGTTCCATTGACGTACTTGGCGTCTTGCCAAATGTAGTAGTCCGAGTAGGGTTCAATGTTTTTCATCGATTTTTGGAACCAAACGTGTTCATCACTGGTATGATTCGGAACGAAATCAAGGATAATTTTGATCCCTCTCGAATGGTAAGCCTCCCTCAGTTTGATGAAATCTTCGATCGTTCCAAAAATCGGTTCAATCTCACGAAAATTAGAAATGTCGTAACCGAAGTCGGCCATGGGAGATTTGTAAATGGGCGATATCCAAATTGCGCCGACGCCCAAGTCCTTCAAGTAGTCGGCTTTCTCCGTGATCCCATTCAAGTCACCGATGCCATCTCCGTTGCTGTCCTTGAACGATCGAGGGTAGATTTGGTAGATTACTCCACTTTGCCACCAGTCAAGTGGAGTTTCTATCGGGTTGCATCGAGCTGAGATGATAATTGTGAATAATGCCGAAATTAGACATCTTGAAGGCCAAAAATTCATTGCTACCTTTTAACCTCTTCTATTTCCTAGAACAGACGAAAAACATACCATTATTTTAATAAAAAAAATGAGGAATAAAGGGTCTTGTACACAAAGTATACAATAACGTTTACTTAATATTAATTCTCTGAACTTTCATGAAAAATAAAGCCCCCGAACTTACTATTTCAAAGTTACATTCATGGATTGAGAAGCCTTATCATAAAATAATGTCTATCTCAATTCTAGAGACTCCCTCAAACCGGGATCTTGTCCATGCGGAGTGAAAACGAGAAAGTGAAAAAAACAAGCTGCAAGTTCTAACGCAACTGCTAGAGTTTGATAACACTGATGAAGAAAAATCCATTACATAAGCTTTTTGATGACCAATGACAAATTTAGTTATCTTATTTAAGAGACATTCAAACCTTTATTCGGCTTATCATCAAATGATGTGGTGTGGTTTATGGATTCTTCTGTACAACGGACAGTCACGGAGTATTTCGGAAAGCAAGTCTAGAAATGAACTAATACGTAGCTTTAAAATAAAAGAAAAAAAGGGGGGAAAAGGAGTCGATTTTAATGTACAAAATTGAGTGAAATTTGACGTCTTATTATCGACAGATCAAAACTTGGGACCTTACAAGAATAGCAAAATTCAACCATACAAATATTTTAGGTAATCACAATCACAGCACTTGTTCAACAAAGCAAAACTCAACCAAAAAATTTAGTAGGTAATCACAGCACTTGTTTAGCGAAGTAAAATTCAACTAACCAAATATATTAGACGGTGATCACATAACTTGGTTATTAGGCGATTATTTTATCATATCTATAAATCTGTATCAACGAGTATTTTCCCTAAGTTGGATCTGCTGCACAGTATGTACGAAGTGGTCTCAATTCGATCTAAAGATCTAATGCTGCGGAATCAGAATGAACTATTTCAGAATTCGATTTGCATTGAGGGCGTTGGCGGCTGGTGAAATTCGATGTATCGATGTCTACTCCATTTAAAACAATAGAAAAGTATCGATCGTCAGGGGGTGCCATTGAACCCCCGAGAAATCGATACTTTTCAATAGTTTTAAATGGAGTCGACATCGATAAATCGCATTTCACGAGCCGCCACTGATCGAGGGACTAGCGTGTGATCCATTCGAATTCGATATATTATCGCAAAACTAGCATCTATGATAGGTCTATTTTAAACTGAACGCTCTTTACTAAAATACGGCGTTCTAGAATTTTACGGAGTATTGCACCGATGCGATGCAGAAAAGATTATGAATAGCGATTATTTCCAGCATACATATAGTTATAACTTATACTGCAACATAGAATACTAAAATATTTCCAGGACCGATGCAATACTCCGGAGAGTTCTAGAACGCTCCCAAACGGACACCACGATCTATTTGATTGACTTTGACAGGTCCGTGTCAGGAAACACACAAGTTTTGACAGTCCAGAATGTATTCACCAAGAATGCAAACGCGGTTGTTTTGATTACATGAGGATTGGCCATACACACCTCAAATTCTTAACTGCCTAAACTTTTGCGTTTGCTAGTGCATCACTGAATCAGTCCACAGTTTCAAAAAAAAACAAAAAACAAAAAACAAAAAAACAAAACAACAAAAAAACAAAACAAAAAAAAAAAAACAAATCGTTGCGTGCGCATTGGTGGTGGCGTTGTTGGTGTGCTATTTCACTCAGTAGACTGATTTAGAGTGACGCCTCATAGGTTTTATCAATGAAAATAGTTTCTGACGGAATTACAATTATCTGTACAGTTGATTTTTTTTTTAGAGTGACGTCAAAGTATGGTCGCACGGGTATAGTGTTATCGAAAATAGTTGATGACGGAATTTTAATCAATCACGCAATCAGACTTCCCTGCCATAAAATGAATTCGCTTGATCGACGACCTCTGTTAAGCGAATTGTTTGGGTGGAAACAAAAAATTGAAATTTCTGCATGTGACGTCACACAGTTGGTAGCTTTGACGGATTTTATGGTCAATGATTAGGATAGTGGCGAGGCGTGGAATTTGGTAGCAGTGTTGGTTTTACTCCATTGAACCCATGTAAAACAATCATATTTCTGGAAACTATTGCTTCTTCCGTAAAAGTATCGATCATTTCGCAAAGGCCTAATAAGAGGTTAAAAATAAAGTTTCTTAACCTCTTATGTGGGCCAAACCCGAGTTTACTCGTTTTTCTCCTCTAGTCTATGACACTTACAAGATTAGGTTTCGTGCGGGCGCCTTCAATCCATCGTGTATGCAATTCCAACTCCTCCGAGTACGAATAGTTAACTACCCACCCTATATTAACGGAAGAGTGGGCTGGCGTTCGTTTAATCAAACCAGGGACCAAATTATGTTAGGTCCCGAGCATTGAATTGCGTGCATCTTGCCCTGCGCGGTTTCGACCAATCAGAGAGCTTATACGCACGTCACATGATCATGCGTAAGTTAAGCTCGAAATCTAACATTATTTGGTCCCTATGGTCTGTAAAGGGTTAATCGCACTTTTACCACTAACAAACAAGTGGAAGGTCCCAATATCAAGGATCGTTTAAAAGCTTTTCAAACTAACAAGGCTCACGTTTTTTAATTTTTTTTGTTCTTTTTTTAGCTTTTAGTCTTAGAGGCTCTTTAAAATAATTTCTACACAATGACATTTTTTAAAGCCCTAAATTGTAGCCATCAAGCTGGTCATTTCTGCGCCAATGTGCGTAATCAGTAAGGACCATAACTAAACACTGTCACACAGTGGGTCAAAAAATGGATTTCTCTTGACATGCAAAAGTTTTGTTTCTGGCTTCAGAAACGTTTCGTTTATTGTATCTTCTCGCTAAAACGATGGTACTTGAATCTTGTCAAACTGTAAGGATAGTTAAGTTTTCTAGAAATTTTTTGTCAGCCTTCGGTATTTGACCAAAAGATCAAGGGGGGGGGGGGGAGGGGGTCCAATGCCTTAAAGAGTATTTCACTAGAGTAGAGCCTTAATCCCCCCCGTACTTTATTTATTGAAATGAGTCGAGTTTGAGTTCGTTAAAATCCAAAACGTTTTAGTATTTTTTGAATAGCAGCATTTTGAATGAAAATTATTACCTAACCCGATACTGATTATTATTAATTATTATTAATTATTAACTATTATTATATGTGAATTAATTGAAATGAAATATTTAATCAACCCTTCTGGTACGAAGCTTTTTCCGTAATACTGTAAACGAAGGGATGGGGGAGTGTTGCATGCTTGTTTTTACAAAATGCAAAATTCAAGGAGTTCCACCGCTTAACATATGTTCCTTTCAGGTAGAAAAACACTAAATTCAAGGATTTTGAAAAAAAAGACAAAAAACAACCTAGAAACAACAACATAAATCAATATTTTAACCCTTTAAAATCCTATTGTCATGGCCGAATGTATATGTGCATTTTTGGGAGTTTGATGCATAAATCCTTTAGGGATTTGCCGAGCTGTGGCCCTAAAGGCCAATAAACATTTTATCAGTTTTGTTAAGTCTTGCGGTTGTCTGAAGGTGTGCTAGCTCTCATAGGGGAGAGTGCCATGAGTGCATGGAGTCATAATGTATGCTCATACACTCTTTTTGCACGCTTAAGTGACCCTTCACTCGCTAACCCTGCAGGCTGATTATGAACGATCGTATCGTAATGCTTACCAAGTCGATGATCGAGTGCGTGTTATCTTATGGGTGATGCCGATCTGAGGGCCGATCATTTACTTCATCGTTAAACCGATCGATAAGACTGTCTATGAGTGATGCTATTGGTCGAAAATTGTAAAACTTGGCTGTTGCTATGGTAACCATCGTTATAGTGTCCGTTTTTTAAAGGTTACTCATGAGTAGCCTTTATAAAACGAGACTCTTAACGATGGTTACCATAGCAACAGCCAAGTTTTACAATTTTCGACCAATAGCACCACTCATAGACAGTCTTATCGATCGGTTTAACGATGAAGTAAATGATCGGCCCACTGATATGTATAGATGGGAGAGTTTCTATCGGAATAACACCTTCCGGAATGGCACCACCCATAAGATAACACGCAGTCGATCATCGACTCGATAAGCATTACAATAGGTACGATCCTTCATAATCAGCTTGCTGGTCGGAAAAATGTAGCAAATACTAGATTCGAGCTAGAATGCTACCGAACTGACCTGCATTTATGGACCTTGCTGCTATAATCATTAATCATTGTCTCTGAGACAAAAAAAAAAAAAAGAAAAAAAAAAAGCATCTTAACTTTCTAGGATTATCAACTTTTCCGTATCCTATAGATTGGATAAACTATTTCGCCACAAAAAATTGTTTTATCTATCCATTCTCATCGATAAAGACTGCAATGAATAGAATGCTCTTTTGTAACGCTCTCAAAATGTAGGTCAAATTCGTGTTGGTCTCTGTACTTTTTGCGTACCGGTTGTTTCTAGATTATGCATATAAGTATATATTTTTTATTTTTTGAAGTCAGCTTTTGAACCTTATAACACTGTGTTATAGATAATTCTATTTTTGTCCATAGTCAACATTATTAGATGATTAATCGCGATTCTGAGCGATCTGGTGATCTAATTTTGTAAAATTAGGTTTTTGATGGTGAGAGTGCGTCGCACCTCAAAAGCTGAATTCAAACATCGAGACATTTATGAATTCACTGGTAAAGCTGCCACGTGGAAACGTTGCATTGTTTCCATTTAAACCGAGGCAAAAATGAGAATTCGAGAGCTTATAGCTTACCGATCCGTTCGATCTTCTGCAGGGGCTTAAATGTATTAAATGCGACGTTGCCCGTTTGCACGTTAATGCTACTGATTGCATTAAATATTTTGAAAATTGATGCAAGATGAAGGACCACGCAATTTTTCTTTTTTTCTTTACGACGCGCAATTGCGGAGATATCGCGGTCTGAAAAGTCGATTTTTTTAATAAGGTTTGAAACGACCTGTTTGGCGAAAAACCGGC
>VMOF01000111.1:82361633-82379640 GCA_011764245.1 Trialeurodes vaporariorum | reverse complement strand
CTGACAAAAGGGGGGAAAAAAGGCAAATTAAATTACTAACCTCTTATTAGAAGCGTCAATAAAATATGAGCTAATTGACTACAGGAGGAATGTCGCACATCTTGACAGTAGTGCATCCAGAAAACTTGGGGGGGAGGGGGTTCATGTTCCACCGTGCTCCTTCTTGGATCCACAACTCTGATCTATTTTTGAACAATTCTGAAATATGCTGACTATATTGAAGCCGAAAATAATTACCCACTAACACCCAGTGTTATAGTTGAGGCGGGGGTTTTCTTTTTTCCCCTTTTTTAAATAAGATATGTTGCGGTAAAATTTTATGTACTGCACACTTTGCTTGTACACGGTTATGTATAAGTTACTTAAACAAAGTGTAAAAGGTGAGACAGTCTTTTTGTAGTAAAGAAAAAATGGATCGTATTTCATTTCTTTTGACCAAATTTTGACTAAATTTCCGGAAAAATGTGTTTTTGCCTGAAAAAACTTGCTTTGTAGAATATTTTGGACTCCTATACTCTGTTCGGGATAAGAAGTCCGTTGGGATGGGAAGTCAGGTAAAAACGCACTACATTGTATTGCAGCGGTTTCTCGGCTGTCGATTCTTCCCTGCTATGTCAGGAGGACCGACCTTTTATAGACCCTTTTATTGAAAAAGACAATACCGTGAACTGACCAATTTATACAGTCCTTTGAACGCCCACTCGAAAATTCAACTTTTGCGGCATTCGCGAATTTTGAACAGCCGACTTTAAATTTAAATTCTGCTCGACTTGCACAGAAAAATGATACCTAACGGCGGTTCAATGCGTAATTTTTCAACGATTACGGCTCCCTGAAATCACTCAATCAAGAATACCAAAATCTTTGAAAAATTACTCCTTGAACCGCCATTGGGTATCATTTTTCTGTGCACGTCGAGCAGAATTTAAATTTAAAGTCAGTTATTCAAAACTCGCGAATGCCGCAAAAGTTTAATTTTCGAGTGGGCGTTCAAAAGACTATATAAATCGGTCAGTTTACGGTATTGTCTTTTTCAATAAAAGGGTCTAAAAGGCCAGTCTCCTGAACGGACGTAGCGGCAAAGAATGAACAGCCGAGAAACCGCTGCGTTGCAATATAGTGTGTTTTTACCTGACTTCCCATCGGACTTCTTATCCCGAACAGAGTATAGTTATTCAAATTCCAAATTTGCAAAGAGGAACAATGATTTTTTGAAAATGGGTCCAAATTGACCTCTGACCTTCGGCGTATCAAAAACGAAAAACACAATCGACCACTGGTTCGTCCAAAATTTTTAGAATCGTATGTCATTTTGAAGGATGCATCACAAGATAGATGTTACTATATGAACCCCCCCCCCCCCCCCCGGCACCACCCTTAGGCGGTTCCAATTTGGAACTGTCTCCTCACTTCTTATAGCCCCTTCAAATGATGAAGAATGGCGCAAACGCAAAATTG
This sequence comes from Trialeurodes vaporariorum, assembly GCA_011764245.1. NCBI lineage: Eukaryota > Metazoa > Arthropoda > Insecta > Hemiptera > Aleyrodidae > Trialeurodes > Trialeurodes vaporariorum. The sequence continues at coordinate 82,378,182 of VMOF01000111.1, read as the reverse complement.
TCAGTTGCTGAAAAGTCGTGACAATTCGTCGGCTACCTTTCGGCCACCCTGTGTATATCCGTGTCCTTTTATTCAGTCTGCCTCTGTTTCTTTCCATTTCAGGCTTACAAATAAGTTTCCACGCCGTTTTATTTAAAACGAATTTTTTCCGCTTTTGAATAATAACAATGAAATTTGGAGGCCTTTTCTACCAGTCTCAGTTTTCGCTGAGACGAACTCACAATCAGTTAAGTAGGAGCGCAGTGTGTATAAATTCAACTAGTAGGCACCAATCTCCCATCGGGCGGCGATAAAGAGGTAATCCTGGTAATTGACGCTGGACTTACCAGGTTTATTCAACTTCGTTATATTTAGTTATATTAAATAATCATAACATAAATTCAGATGTACTTACACATGTACGAATACCCCTTCGGTGGGCATTTCTTAGGAACGCTATGTTGAGCGCCTTCAATAAATGATACAGGCAAAAACAAGTGCTTCGGAGTCGGAATATTTATCTACTCACTCGATTTGTATCAGTACGCGGCCGCGCACGGTACTTACATTTAGAGATTAACTTGATATTAAAACGGTTATCTACACGCCAGCTGTTTCCTTTAAAACTCCTCCAAACTTATGTTATTCATTCGGTTTTTTTAATCGGAATATTTCCCCGTCCTTTGAACTCGTGGTGGTGTTTTTTTTTTTTTTTTTTTTTTTTTTTTTCCAAATGGAGAGATAGATTGTATAAATATGTATTCTGACCTTTAGTTTTTCATCGCTTTATCACTGTATTTTGCAGACAAAACTGGTTCAGATGGAAAATCCTCGTGCTTAACCAGTCTGCCCTCCACAGAAAACCGTCTTTTGAAAAGAGTCACTTATTACACAAATGATCCCCCTCCTTTTTTAATCGAGTAGGCCGTCCGGCGTTCGGCCTATTTAAAATACGATGTAATTAAATACATTTTTAATCGCATCTCAAACCTATGCAAGTCCCCATTTTTATAATTAATCGTCTTTAAAGAGATAAATTTATATGTATACACCATAACCGGAAAGAAAAAAAAATATTAATTGGGTTCAAACTTCAATCAATTTTTGGGATTGAAAGAAGTATGATAACAAATTTTGTTCAATCACCATTTTTTTAAACCCGTCTGGTTTGAATACAAACTATCTCCGTCAAAGTTTAACAATGTATACGTTAGTAGCTGAGGTAATCAATGTCCGAGAGGGGTCCCTCTCCCTCCCCCCTAGTGCAAATTATTACTCCATATTATTTGATAAGTTACTGTAGTTGAGAGGAAAAGATATAAAATTCATCAACGGTCAGTCCGTCCGAGTAATAGAAGATATGCCGGTTCAACGGATTTTCTTATCTATTACCTGACCAGCACTACCCCCCCCCCACCCCAATTCATCAGCTTTGATTTGATCGACCCAACAGTAAGTTCCACGAAATACGGCGATTATCCTCCCCCGCTCTATCCCATATAGGCATATAGGCATGATAAGGTATTATGTCTTTTGGAATATGACCCAAATCCAATGGTGAAAAACAATAAATTTATAATCGAAAGGGTAGAGTAGATAAAGGGGTTATGTGACACTTTTTTAAATCTTTAATTTCTCTTAATTCTCTTAATTTTTGTAAATCTTTAGTCGTGTATCTACAAATATTATCTTTGTCTCTTTTGTTCTCTCTCGGTCTTTTTTTTTTAACTTGGCCGATGGCTAGCGCCATTAACGACTATGCTTTTTGATGATTTTCAAACTCCCTAAATCGACGTTTCCAAGCACTCATTATAGGTTGTTCGCATATTTCTGCCGCTTTATTTGAGGATAAGCCTCTTCAATTTTTCCGTGGCTCACTCTTCAGTATAACTTTAACCTTTATTTGTTGTCACGTTCTTAATTTTCTCTTTTCACTTTGACGGAAGAATTTAGCGAAAATTCGAAAGAAACGAACATAGCTCGGAATCATCGATTGTTTTGCATCCACGCTAATTTCGTTCGTCAATTTTAAATGAGAAAATCGAAAATATGACTACTTAGGTTCAACTTGTACGGAACAGTAATCAGAGAAAAGTGGAGGTAGCTTAGGAATCCATTTTACCTCCTCAAAGAAAGCGGCGAAAATTTGCGGGAACGCTAAAACGCTGATTAACGGGGTTTGATCATCAAAAAGCATTTGGAGTTTAACGTTTAATCGTGAATTGTAACATTTACAATGGAGCTCTTGTTGAATTTAGCTACAAGCGATTAAATAGTTAATGGGTCTGTTTCAAACTTTCGCTACAACGATAAAGAGTGTTTCATCGTACGTGAAATCACCCGAAAAGTCCATTGGTGGCATCAGAAAGTCAAAAAATACGGTAATAAACTCACAAGAGACGTCTAATAAAATCCAAGATGGCGGTAAAATATCGAGCAATCTGTATGCACGCACCTTTAACATTGTGAGGTTGGCTATCCTTAGATGTTCGTGGTGCTCATGCATACTTGTTGCTAGATATTTTACCGCCATCTTGGATTTCACTAAACGTTTCTCGTGGACTTCATACTGCATTTTATGACTTTCTGATGCCACTAATGACTTTTCACGTGATTTTACTTAAGGTTGATCACTCTATAGCGCTGTAGCAAAAGTTTGCAACAGACCCATTCTTAAGTAAAATCCATCAAAAATTACTATGAGGACACTAAAAAAAAAAAAAAAAAAAAAAAAAAAAAAAAAAAAAAACAAGCAGGGAAAATTCCAACACGCAGGTGTTGGAAAAGCGTGCCACTAAAGTCTGAACAGCTTTAATGCTTTTGCTAGCAATGATAATTCATCAAAGAGGAACCATGTGACATGAAGCTGATCTCGAGAAAATTGAGTCCAAAGTTGAAGAGCTAGAATTTAAACAAAAAACGCGGAATTACTTACGTTTTGATTTCATTCAACTACCGTGTTATGTTTTTGCATTTCAACGCCGGAAAAGTGGAATTTCCTATGCAGGAAAGGTACCTACTTAATTTTTAGCGTTTAAAGTGACTTGGTTCCTTTCTTCTTTTTGTTTGGCATAATCACGAAAAACGAATCTCTAAGAGAAACCAAACGGCAGAGTTGGTTTACACTGTTGATATTTTAAAATCCGTTAATCCGGACTTAAGTCCGTTCCCACTTCTATAAAAGGAACCAAGTCGGAGTTGGTTCCTTACGTGACTCGGATTAAGGTTTAAGAAAAAGGAACCAAGTTCTCATTTTATTTCATCATATGGACAATGACTTCAATGAGGCTTCAATGAGGAAATAGTTGTTATTAGAAGAAGCACTTGTTGCTTCGAGATTCAGTATTGCTAGGTCTATCAATCAATAACTCAATTTTATAAAAAATGTCACTCAGTTTTTTTGTGACAAGTGCTGTCCAATTGAGCTGATTTGGTGAGAAATAATGAAAAAAATAAAAGATCAGATGTATCTATAAGGAGATGAGTCAAAGGCGTTTTTTTTTTGTTTTTGTTTTTTTTTTTTTTTTTTTCCTTTGGAGGGCTCTAGCTCAGAAGAGAAACAATTGCAGCACATACTCATGTAGGAAAAAAAGTCTTTATATTTTTTGACCCCAAAAATACACTCCATAAGTTTGGCACTAAAGTTTTGAAACACCCTGTTCTTGATATTTTGCTTCCCCCCCCGCCCCCTTCACAAAAGACAATTTTGACCATGCACTTTTTTAAAAATCACAGTTTGACTGTAGAGATATTTTCTCCCCCCCCTTTCAACAAAAAAGGGGAAAATGGATCGCCTATCTTTGAAGTTCGTCGTATGCGCGTGCAGAGATTGTTCGGCTTTACGACTGCCATTTTGACTTTCTTTATAATGCGTTTTGTGGGTTTATTAATGGATTTTATGACTATTTGATGCCGCCAATGTAATTTTCAGGCGATTTTACACAAAAATCAAAACTCTATAGCGCTGTAGCAAAAGTTTGCAACAAACCCATTGAAAGCTGAAAAGAGAAAATTATTTGATAAGGCTCGATCTTTTTTACCCACATAAAGTATAGACAATAGATATTTCTAAATCCCTCCACCTTTTAAACGGCTTGTTCAGGGATCAAAAATGAGGTTTGCGTTCTTTTGAAGTCAAAAAGTGTCATATTCGGAAAAGCCGTGATTCTAAATAAAAAACAGTTTTTTTTCTTCTTTTTTCCGTGGTAGGGTGCTGTCCGCACTTGTTGCGATTGTCACGATGTAGATATGTAATATGCATAAATGAAACACTTGCGAATTCATGAAAAAATAATCCTTTAATATACAGAACTAACCATTTCAGGTGCCCTTTACACGTCAAGCATTCTAGGGGTATAGATTATATAGGTGTGGAGGTTTAAGACGTTTGTGGATTTTAATTCCCCCCCCCCCATTTTTTTTGTTGAAAAGTATCGAAAGTTTACAGTTAAAACTAAGCCTATAACGCATTGTAATTTTTTTTTTTTTTCTGTTGCCGTGGGTCGATATCATTTTTCGTGTTGGAAAAGCAAAGTTTCATATGGACCTATAATTTCCAAAATTTGAAGAGGCTTCCAGTAAAAAATACTGTACACGCGAGAAACTTTTTAGGATAGGTAAATAAGTTATTCCAGAGTCAATTCCATAGCCGCAGGGAAGAGGCTGTCCAGGGATGGAAGACACGCGACAGCCTCTCTCACTTTTTAGAGCTATTAATGCGAATTTTAACCCCCTCCCTTTGTTCTGGTTTTTAAAAAACCCTTTTTTTTCAACAAAACGCCCAAAATTTCCTCAAAAACCCCTTTTTTGCATAGACGCTCATTAAGGGGTTTTCAATTTGCCGATCCCCCAGAATTTCAAATGTTTCCAATGACCAAGACCTGTTTAGTGTGGTCATGAAAAAAATTTGGGTTTCCCAAAAAAAGGGCTCCATCTCACTCGCTCTCGGGGTTTTTCCCCACATGAAACACGATCCAAATTTTCAAATACAAGTGCTAGTCAACAACAAGTTCTTTTCACCAGTTGTGTTTATCACACCATTGGGTTCCACGTCCCTTATAAAAAATTTTCCCATTGTTTCAATGAATTTTCCGATAGGATATATATTCCCGCGCTTTATTTCCCATAAAAATAATCGAAATTTTATAGAGACAATCGGAATTTGTGTAGATTCAAGCGCGCTGACTATAGCAACGATAGGTCTTATGATTGAAATAAGACGAAACACATCTATGGTTCTATTCTTACAGTTTAACACCCACTTTTTTCTCAGTGATAAAAAAAGAGCTCGCTACCACAAACTTTTTGAAACATCGCGCATCAATGGACAATCACAGCTATATCGAAGAAAGTCCTATGTTTTGTCCTTGTCACACTCACAGTTTCTTATGAGCACAAAAATTTTAGGATATAGGCTCATCAGCACCATCACGACAGTGTTATACCTCGAACAATAGCTTCGATACGAAGAGAAGTTAGAATGATTGAGTGTCATGGCGGTGATACTCCCATAAAAGACCGTGAGTAAGACGAAGACAAAACGTAGAACATCTTTCGGTATAACTGTGATTGTAAATTCGCTTGTGATCTTTTAGGAATTATGTTAGAGTGAAAAATACTTTAAGGTACGTGGAATCTAATGGTGCAATAAAATTTTAGAAAACTGTTCTTTAACTAGCATGAATATGCGTTCGAAAATTGGATCTGATTTCTTATAGGTAAATCAACGAGAGTGAGCGAGATAGAGCATTTGTTTGGAACCTATTTTGATGGTGACGTCATCACTAAACAGGTCTACTTAAGGATATGAATGAGCCCCTCTCTTTTCTATCCCCCCCCCCCCCTCTTCATCAATACCTCGCCGTCACTTTTTTTCGATACCGTCGTCAAAAGATTTTGACAGTTTTATGAGTCCTCAGACCCTCCGAGATCCGAGACACAAAGCCCCTCTAAACCCCTCTCTCCCACACATTCACAAATCTCTCCGCTTAATGAACCGTGAAGAAATCTCGTGACCGGTGGAGCCCAAAACGAGGGGGAAAGAGGGTTCTGTGAAGGATGTTTCCACCCCCCCTCCCGCCTTGGAATTTTGACTCATAGGTTGGCACAAATGACTTAGGTTGCTGGACCTGTATGGAATTCTCGTTCAAAGGGAAATTTGACTTTGACGCTTAATAACTTATTGAAATTAACAGGAATACCAAAACTTTTACAATTTTAAGAAAATAGACGCCGAGACCTCCTGGATTGCAGCAATAAATTAACGATTAATGAAACCAGTTTCAAGAAAACACGTTTTTAATTTTTCAAACCTTTCCCGCCAAGGTTTTGCCATAAGCAAAGCATGCAACCTATATATTAGATATGAAAATGAAAACAAGAAGCGTACCGTATATATACGGCACGCTTAAAAAAACGGAACTCACTCAACGACTCACAAAATTACTTTAAAGTTCAAGGCATAGTGGCGGAGGTACGCAGGTACCGTGGGATATTTCTATCTATTTTAAAGTCGCTGTGTGTTTCTAAAGGGCGAGAGTTACAAATTAGACAGGAATGCCTGATGAATCTTCTGTAGCTCCGCCATTTAAAAACAGTCCTAGTACAAAAAAGTTCCATGAACTCTGTTTCAATTTTTCATGAGGATATGGAAATCCCAGTGATCACACATGGAAATCAATGCGATTTTTATGTGGAAAATTGGAATAGAGCTCATTGAAATTTTTTACTAGGGAAAGATGGAGAAGCTATGCAGGTGTCATAAGAGATTCCTGTCTAATTTGTTTGTCGCTCTCTTTCTCTCTCCCTCTCTACTTCCCCTCCTCTCACTCTCTCTCTCTCTCACTCTCTCTCTCTCTCTCTCTCTCTCTCTCTCTCTCCTCTCTCTCTCTCTCTCCTCTCTCTCTCTCTCTCTCTCTCTCTGCCTATGAGCTATGGCTCGTACTTTTTTTTTTTTTTTTAAAGTTTTTATTCTTTTTTCTCCTTTTATTTTCCTGCAAATAAAAAACGTATTATCAGCATCATCTCTCTCTCTCTCTCTCTCTCTCTCTCTCTCTCTCTCTCTCTCTCTCTCTCTCTCTCTCTCTCTCTCTCTTCTCTCTCTCTCTCTCCCTCTCTTTTAGAGACTCACAGAGGAATGTCTCCAAGTGAAACTGAAAATCCCATCTCCGCTCCGTACCTGCGCCATTATACCTCAAACTTTTATGAGTCATTTTGTGAGTCTATGAGTGAATTTTGTGATTTTTCATTACACGCGCTATAATTTTCGCTGGTTTTCACTCAAAAATTAATCATTTAATTGATTTCAGTCAAAAGTTAGCAAGAGCCGCAATCCACTTCTTTAAGTGAAATTTTCTCATTTCAGAAGCAAGGTGTACAGCTCTCTTTCTGGGAAAAAGTTGAATTCTAAAAATTAAAATTAAAATTAAAATTAAAATTAAAATATGTTGAATTATTAAAAAAGTTAATTTTTGTTTTTTTTTAAAAAAAGGCGTATCAATGTTTTATTTTTCAATAAAGTAAACAGTTTACAGTTTCATCAATATGAAAGTAATCGCTATTCATTGGCGTAAAATCCTGCACTCTGTAGACGCGTAACTTATGTAATTTAAATCCATTATTTGAATTTAATCACATTAAATTGCTAGTTGAGTTTTCAGAGAAGCTTGCAAAGGTTGAAAAATTGCTTATCACTTATTTCTTTATCCTTTCCGTCAAGTCTTCTCCCTACTTCTTTTAAAACGAACTTTTCGTCACATTATATTATCTCTAATCACCTTCTGCTACCTATTGACAAGTACCCACTTTTTATGTAAATCCTTACACTACAAACACTTGTTTTGTACTCATGCACTTGTTTTGTATACAGAGGTGTAAATGGCCAAAGTTGCTAAGGCTTTTTTCTGACTTGCTTATCACAAGCATCATCATCCAAAATTATACTTAAGAAATACAGTTTACGGAAAGATATAGCAAAAGTGAACATTGCTCCCCTGAATTTTCAAGCGCAGAAATCTAGATAGGTGTACCTATACATTCAGTTAAGACTTGGTCGAATTAAAATTTCTCATTCAACCTCAAGCTATGAAACTGTAGACTAAACTAACGTAAAAATAATAGTACATAAAAACAATCAAATTAAATACGAGTTTATAACTTAATTTAATCACATCATTGCTCCTCAGGAAATGGTATGTCTAGCTGGGTATTAATCAGGTTTCCTGGAATTTTTTTTCTTAAACATAGGTTGAAATTTAATCAAACTATTAAAATCAGGTATTTGGGTTAGAGAATCTGAAATACTGAGTCGTATGGCATAATTAATTTATTGACTATTTTTTTTTTTTTTTTATATATATTTTCTTTAAGGCTCCGAGGGGGAGGGGGAAAGAGAGGTCGATCATTTCTCCGACACCCCCCCCCCCCCCCCCAAGTTTATTATTCCCCCCGGGAAATTTTTTCAGATTTCGATTTGCAAAGCGGGCCTCAGAATAAAATTTTGGGAAACCCTACTTTTTTGACACACTGTACATCGTACATTCAGTTTTCCTATAGTTTAGAGTCCCTTGATAGATAATTCCATTGGGAGTCCGGACAGGAAATTATCGAGCTCTGATTGGTTATTGGGTTTTTGGCTGTCGGGGAGACGAGAAGGAGTCAGAGACATTGAATGCTCCCCGCAAAGAAGTCGATGAGACCAAGGAGGCTGCAAGGAATGTATGGGAACGGACCGTAATGCCGACTATAATTATAATTCGCCAGTCCAACACTGGTCCACCTTCAAACTAAAAATTCGCATTTGTTGGCGCGGTTGACTTTTTATGTCCAAAAGCATAAAGTGTCATGTCCTAATCCCCATCGAATTAATTATCAAGGGACTCGAATATAGTCTTCCCCGCGTTTGTCTACAAATCACCTATCAAAGGAGTGTCTTAAAGTTCTCGCTTGGGACGAGCAAGGAGGAAGTAGCTCCTTTGCCAAGCAAATGTTACAGAGTATTTGTATCAGTTTTTGTTATACTTCTCAACTGAGTCTTGTAATATTTGCTTCAACCGGTGAAACCAGCCACAGACGGTCGTTGGTCATGGCAAACTTTTAGAATAGTTGTATTGAGCGTTTTTTATTGCCCTTTTCAATACGAAAATAATATGCTTTGTAAATGTAAAATACTCGTAGGTACATTGCTTCAAACGTGTTCTGAAGTATGACGAAAACTTCCTCTAAGCTCAGTTCACTGTCTGTTTTGAAAACTTTGTATGGTTGGTTTTCGGAAAGATGTTCTATGCGTTGTTTTTTAAACCTCTTGAAAAATAAAGATAGGTATCTAAATGTCCGCTTTCTGTTAGTTCTCATTTCCAAAAACATCTTATAAGCATATTGGTTGTTGATAGAGGTGTTTCATTAACATTTTTCAAACCAAAGTGTGCCACAAGAGAGCTATTTTACTTCAATTGGTTCTTATTTCAGTGATTTGAAGAGTTACGACTCGAAAGTATTTTTCTGATTGGTCAAAACCACCCCCGCTTTAGGACGTAGCTTAATCGCAGAGACGTCCACGACTTCATCTTCAACGTGTTCGCAATTCAAGCTTGATACATAAACGGTCATATTTTTTTCGGGAACTGACAAGAATTTGGTTGAATCGAAAGTTTCGTAGAAGCTGCCCACATTAATGATGGCAACGAAAGATATTTTCGGCTCGAGGAACCGTTCTATCATCAAAATATCTTTCGACGGAGCCGTGACTTTGAGGTTCCCCCGTTGGATGACCGGAATTTTCTTCAATCTCAATAATCTCTTGTAGACGCTGAGATGACTTTTTGGGCTCTTCTGCTGCTTCTCCAGATTGAAGTCCCAATAGTTCGGATGAATAGGAAGCCAAGTGATACGATTCTTTGAGAACCCAGCGCTGATTGAGCTGTCCCACAAGTATGGTGATCTTTCAGGATCCCTCGTGAATTGGGTGTAAAGCCGCTTACCGCTATTGACGCCTGGGGGATCGACTGATTCCGACCATCGAATGAAGGCATCTTTCATTGCTATTTCATCGCCCATGTAGGTAATGGCTGTTCCCGGCAGGATAAACTGGAGCATGTGGATGCTATCGATCATGTCCCTTCCGAAGCGAGTTGCAACCCTTGGCTTATCGTGATTACCAAGGACCCAATTAGCCCACGTGCCGTTCGGCATGTGCTTGTACCACGACTCGATGAGACTCTTATAATATTCAGCCTCTGACTGTCGATCGACCTCCGTAATGAATAAAAAGTTGAACGGGAAATGAGCACCTTTGTGTGTTGCGTTACCATAGTAACGCATCGTATCATCCAAAGTTGAATATGCCTCGGTGGCCATAAATTTAGTCGAGGTTGATGTGTTACTCTTTTTGACGTACTCGTCTAAAAATGCTCTAAATGCGTAAATTACATCATACGTACCCGGTTGATCTTTGGTGTAGGTATGGTTAAGATAGGCGATGTTGGTTGGATTAATACCTTCGATGAAGGAACGTGGTTCATCTAGAAACCTATCATCCTCGACGAGGGTGAAAACTGTGTCGACTCGGAATCCGTCAACTCCAAGATCGAGCCAAAATTTCAAGACATCTTTCATTTCTTCCAGTACTTTGGGGTTGCGGTAGTTTAAATCGGGCTGTTTGGGATGATATTGATGAAGATAATACTTTTGTCTCTGCTCGTTCCATGTCCAAGCGGGGCCTTCGAAATAAGACAGCCAATTGGAGGGCGGGGTTCGGGTTCCATTTACATATTTGGCATCTTGCCAAACGTAATAATCCGAATATGGCTCAATGTTTTTCACAGATTTCTCGAACCATTCGTGCTCGTCGCTGCTGTGATTTGGAACGAAATCAAGAATCACTTTGATACCTCTCGACTGATACGCATCTTTCAGTTTGATGAAGTCTTCGATCGTTCCGAAAATCGGTTCGATCTTGCGGAAGTCGGAGATATCGTAGCCGAAGTCGGCCATGGGAGATTTGAAAATGGGTGACATCCAAATTGCGCCGACGCCCAAGTCCTTCAAGTAGTCGGCTTTCTCCGTGATCCCATTCAAGTCACCGATGCCATCTCCGTTGCTGTCCTTGAACGATCGGGGGTAGATTTGGTAAATCACTTCGCTTTGCCACCAATCTAGTGGCTGTGTCTCAGCCCAACCATACTGAACTGAGATGCTTAACGTTAGCACTGCGCAGGTCAACAAGCTGAATGGCCTTAAAATCATTTTGATTCTACGAAAGGGCTTTGGCTTTCTGAAACAAATTAAACAAATCATGCTCACGTCAGTTTCCTTGTAAAAAAAAAATCAAAAAACAAAACAAAAAGAAATTTAAAGAAAATTTTTTCTCCTGATTTCTCAGTAATCTTGACTTCAATAATCAATAACAATAAGCCTCTTCAGATGCTCAGACTGGTTTTTCTAAGTAGCTCTAAAGAGGGCATTGAATGCGGTTGGTGTGCACCATCACTGCCATTATAGTTTGTCGGTCAGCTCTTTTTAAAGTAGTAGCGGTTCGTACGTAATGTAACAACCGTTCTTTTTCATCAATGAAGCCTATGAAAAATAATCAATTCTACCCGTGAGGTTCGTCACCTCACCTAATCGATTAATTACATAGAAAAATAATCAATTCTACCCGTGAGGTTCGTCACCTCACCTAATCGATTAATTACATAGGTTCTAATGGAGAGCATCCGATGTTTTCAGAGCTGCCACAGCTTTGAGTTGCATCGATGTTGTCGGGGATCAATGATCCCCGGGATCATCCATCAACCGCTACAGAAACTCATTTCTCACCGAGACACGTCAGATTTTTAAAATTTTTAAATCAACTTTTCGACAACATTCAGACCGTAGATCCCGAATGGACATCACCCTCCTCCCTTTTGCTGGTAAAATGTCTAGCTACTTTATTGTAATGAAAAATACTAATATTCCAGCTTAGACTGGACCTAACGCATGCAAGGTCCGTCGGGTTGATCGAGGGCAACTTGTTTTACTCTATGTGCCAGGAATTTGAAAAATACATTGCAGTGAATGGACATTAATTTTTATTATGACTTCCCCCGACAGCAATCGTGAAAGTAAAAAAAAATTACCCTGTGAAAAAAACGAAGCGACACTTTTACCATTTAAAATACATTGGAGAAGTGTTGAAGTCTCACCCAACGCCTTAAATGTAGTTTACCTCGCAGAAAACCCATTTTAATCATTTGTAAGCAGCTGTGTTGCCTAATAATGCAAATTCGTGTTTTTCTTTCTATTTTAAGCGCTTTTGCTCGTGAAATAATTAATGTCAATGGCCATTTTCGCGGAACGAATTTCTGAACGTATTTGGCCGTTATTTACAAATTAGCTGAAGTGAGGATAGTACTAAGAAGCAAATTGGCCACCAAACATGTTTGTTTCAATATAAGTTTCAAATATACTAGAAGCGCAGTTTTCTGGCTCAGCCATTTGGTGCGCTGTTTTTGTCAAGACTGGTCATTACTGAATGATTTGCAAGCGTCACAGTCAAGCGGCAACATAAGAAATCGGCGTTATCCGTATAGTTTAGTTTCTTTTTATTATATATATGTTGAATGAAGAACTGTCAACTTTCTTCCAATTTAGAATTCATCGGGTTGAAAAGATCCTATATTGTCAATGACTTCTTTGACGTTTAGGAAATAGCTGAATCCAAATTTGCCATTTATAGGGGGGGGGGGGGGGAGAGAAACATCACAAGCAGAATATTTTGAGTCGATTGCAATTTTGTGAAACAACCCCATACCCTTCCCTTTGAAGGTTTTTTGGCTGTACTTCCGTTGAATGACTGGAAATACTCCATAAGGGACATAGAAATAAGATTTAAGTTAATTTTTTATTCGTAAAGGGGGAAGTATTGTCGTACCTAGCCGAGCCAATGATAGGTCATGGGTGCCGCCACAGTAAGTAGAGCGAGTCAATGGAAGAGGCCGGACATGGCTTGGCGACAGTGGCGTCGCGTGCAAGTTGGCAACAATGGTTTCTATCCATTTAAACTCATGTAAAATATCGAATTCAGGGGGTGCGCAGTGCACAAGAAAAATTCGATTTATTAAATGAGTTTAAATGGAGCAGTTGCATTGTTGCCAGATGGCACGCGACGCCACTGCTTGGCGACTTTAAATGCGTATATCTTTGTCAATTCGCAACGTAGAAGTTTGAAAGTGGTTTCATTGATTTCAATGTAAAATTTCGTGCAATAAACACCCCTTATAGTTTGTTTTTTTTTTTTTGCCGGTAAAAACATTCAGTGTTGCCAGATTGGGCTGAAAAAGCCGTACGTTCTACATTGATTTAAATGGGGGAAGATACGGCTTTTTACCCTCGATCTGGCAACACCGAAAAGGTTTTTTGGTCATATATTCCATGCCCGACTCTTCCCATTGACTCACTCCACTATTCGCCGGCAGTAAATTACCAAAGAGGTGGAGAGAGGGGGGGGGGTGTTAAGAAAATCTCAAAACCAAATCCCAGGAAATGATGGGGCTTATCCTCGATTTTCTTAAACTTTTGTTTGTTTACAGCTGATTAAGGAAAAATTGGAGTAAAAATCGGTATTTTCCATCTACCGGGGAGGAGGAGGGCTGCCCCATTTACACCCCCTTTCCGACGCTCATGAGATGGATAGATTGCTGTAAAAGTGTAAAGTATCAATAATGCGTAGTTTGATGTATGCGCATAAGGAATCTGGGCAAAAGTTGTCAACGTAACATCTACGTATGCAAGTATATACGGTGTGTACTCGTTGTAGAAGTGCGCCTTCAAATTAAGGTGATACCAATAGCATGGTTGTTTTGTGCTTCGTTGAATTTGTGAAGGGGTGCTTGCAAAAATTATTTTAAGTTTTATTACGTTTTATTTGACGTTATTATTTTGATGTAGGTATGGTGTGCACTTGTTGTATACGCGAGCCTTCAAATTAAAGTGAAACTATATAAATGCATGGGTTGTTCCGTGCTTCGTTGAATTTGTGAAGGGGTGCTTGCAAAAAATAATTTAACGTTTTATTACGTTTTATTTTACGTTATTATTATTTTGATGTAGGTATGGTGTGCACTTGTTGTATACGTGAGCCTTCAAATTAAGGTGAAACTATATGATTGCATGGTTGTTTTATGCTTCGTTGAATTTGTGAAGGGGTGCTTGGTGCTTGCAAAAATTATTTTACTTTGTTGGTTTGCCGTTGAGCATTGAATTTTACCTATTGCTCTTGTAAGTATGAGCTTGCGGTTGTGGCCGCCGCGCACACTATATTTGATACATGGTTTTTTTCCGGACAAAAAAAAACTGTTTACTGATGCTTTAAAGACACTTTAAAATTGATATTTTCTTGCAAAAACCTTGTGAACAGACTCATCCACAGCTGTAAAGAACGATTTGACACTTTTTCAAGTTATCTCACTGTTTACAGTTTACAATCTTGATTATTAATCGTAAACTGTGCGTCAGGCCCTAAGAATCAGTGAAGTGGCAGGCCGCATACTTAATGCTGCCGCCCGCCATATGGTAAAAATACCGACGATCTCACATGGCGCAGTTATCATCTCGGTCAAAATGCGTCGCATTGTAAAAATGCTGCAGACCAAAAATCTTTTCAAAGAATTTTTTTTTCCATCTGATTTTACTAACTATTTATCAAAATCGTTTTCTGTAACATAAAATTCTTGCCGTCAAAGCAAAGGTACAAGATTACCGGAAAAGTACCTACAGTCGGTCTTAATTTCTAAATACTTTAAGGCCATTGAAAAAAAGTCTACGCGTAAAAAACTTCGGCCCAGACATTTTCATGATTTTTGGTTCATAATATTGTGGACGTCCCATTCCAAAGAAAACATCATGCAGCTGTCCAATTTTTATTGCGTTAACTTTATAGGAGCTGTTATTACGATTTGTACTTGCTGCAAGTTGATGATTTCTTGTTAATTCTTCCAGAAACTTTATAATGAGTTAAAAATACATTTCGAGAAAATGTGACTACTCAAGGCTATACTTACGAAAACAGACCTCCGCGCACGAAAATAAGCATACTTTAATCTAAATGTGAAGTATGATAGTTTGCACAAGGTCGTTTTTGTGAAAATAGCCTGAAGATGACACACGGTTTGTTGAAAAGCACCACAAATCTACTACCTATAAGGTATTTTGGAATAATGAAGCATTAACAAGGGCCTAATATTTGGTGTTTTTAACAAAGAAAATGTAGGTATTAGGTGAGGTGAGAACAAAAGTCCCTTCGGTTTTTTCGCAAGTGTCTTAGTTCCGGAGATACTCGTGTAAAGTTGCAAAAATGCGTGTGGGTTGTGACGTCACAACGCGGAATTCCCATTTAAAAACAATGTATTTTGGGCCAAAATCGCATCTCTGGAACTCGCTGTGTACTTCCATTTGACTACTAAAAAACACCGAAAGTGAGACCTGAGACCTTTTTGAGTAAGATGTTCTCGGCGTGTATCAATACCAACTCAATTTTTATATTTAAAAAACAAAAACAAAAACAAAAACAAAAACAAAAACAAACAAAAACAAACAAAAAACAAACAAAAAAACAAAAGACCAAAAAAATAAAACAAAAAAACAAATTGTGTCAACGAAAAAAATAATATTAATTATGTGATAGACTCACGGTAACAACTAAAGGTGTTTGCACTTGTAAACTATATCCTTTCGGGCATCACACTCACGAACCATCGACAGCAAAAACTAGTATTTTTTTATTTATTTATTTATTATTTATTTATTTATTTATTTATTCAATTATTGTTTTTATCACGTTTTTTTTCCTTGCACACGCAAAGCTGCGGCACGGATCAAACCCTCACGAGCCTCCTGTAATTAGAAAATTTATTGGAATGAGATTTGTACATTTTCAAGCCTAGCCTAGATAAACGCTAGAACTGAAATAAAAGATAACACTGCGGAGTTAGGATAAATTGGTCGCACAAATTCATTGATAATAGCCGGACACAGAGGATGCAGGTGGGGCTTGGGGGAGGAGAAGATTTCAATTGGTTCGTCGTGTCTTGTCGCATCTGTAGCCGCGTGTCTACGGACGCGAGCGACCACGCGACTCGAACGGCAGGCGCAAGGCAGCATTGATGACGACGACTTTTTTATCCTGACGCTCAAACGTCAACAAAAGCGTATTAAGGTGATTCCTGGCGAAACTTTTCCAAATTTCAATCCGATGGATAGCGCCTCTAGTCGCTTTTTGATACAGTGACTAGATAAACCACAGTGTGGTCAATTGCTACGCACCCAAGCTGACCTCACCGCCCGTAAGAACGCGTGTAAAACACCCGATTTTCAAAAAATCGTTAAAAATATAAATGTCAAACCAAATTTAGAAAATAATGTCTCTATCGAAAGCTTAAAGCGTCAAAATTATGAAACTGAGCTTCAAACTTCAACGTTAGCCCTTATTTTGCCATAATCATTGAATTAGGGGAATCCCTCGTCTCAGCCGTCGTCAGCGGCGAGTTTGTTTACATTCTCTCCACTCATACATCCGCTCGTTCTTATTTTTTTT